>CM057814.1:56231994-56419494 GCA_030067965.1 Latrodectus elegans | reverse complement strand
TTTAAAATTTATTGTAATTATAACAATGTTACAATTTATTACTATGACATCAGAGTATATTTTTTAAAAGCATTATTTATTTAAACATGGCATATTTAATTCAAGAACTTATTTGTGTGTATTTGGGTCACTCTTAATATGAATAATTGAAACAGTGAACATTGTTTTATAAATTCTATTTTTCCATAAATAGTCCAACCACGAAAAGAATAATCATTTTAATAATGTTTAATATTCCTCAAGCTTAAATAACGCATTTCTTTTTATTTTAATTTCGATTTGAAAATTATTGTTTCAACCATTCCAGTTAGATACAGAAAAACATAAAATTAAGCACAAACATCTGTTCATGAAATTTTAATCATATAAATTCAGTCGCCACATAGTGTATAGCCATTCAAACTCGGATCTCTTCACTTTAAAGTAATATTTTTGCGTGTCAATATGAAAAGTATACTTATTTTAAAATTAACTTATCAAATTACCGAAATCAGAAGGATTTTAAAATTATCTTTTATGCTTCATGGTTTTTCAAGAGTCGGAAATAAGCTAGTATTTTTGAAAACTTCTAATGAATTATATTAGACCATTTGTATAGTTTTGTTATTGATTGCTCTTATGGCCACTAAACGTACTTTGTTGAAATCGTTGGTTATTCGTATTACATATAAATGATTGAACCATTTAATTTTAAACATTACATGCAAACAAAAGTGAAAATTAATGAAAATGCAAAAACATATCCGCTATGTATTAACATATTACATGTATGATCAATTTACTAGATTTTAATGTTGTTATTCTTTCTGTTGTTTCAGCATTCTTCCTTCCGGCTATGTGCATGATTTTAGTGATTTTTACAGAATGCAACTCGGTGACAATAATCGGTTTACTGGTACTCTCTTTAGGATTTAATGGATTTATGTATTCAGGATTTAATGTTACTCATGTTGATATGAGTCCTACATTCGCAGGTAAATAAATATTTTTAAGAACTGACAATGACATCAAAATATGTTCTAATATAACAAGATAATATTTCTTTACAAGAGTAACTGTTATGAAATAGGAATATTAGCATTCCTTTAAATTTTTTTACACAAATGTAAATATGCAAGAAGATGGTTTAAATTTTATATGATACTTATTTATATAATGAAAATGTCCCTCAAAACTTGGTTAATTTCTGTATCACAAATTCCTTTTAATGTGCTTAAGGGTTATAAAAATTATAAAATTTTAATCTTCTCACATAACTAACCTAACTGTTTTAAGTTCTTCATTTGTTGTGAAATTACATTTGTTTCAAATTTATTAATATATCATCAATTGTTTTTATATTTATCAATTTAAAAACAGCATTTTCTTTAATGTTAATATTTTTTAAATAAAAAGAAATGCAGCAAATTTTGATAAAATTTAACATCAATATATATATATATATATATGGCTTATATTTTCTTTTAATTTCTATTTTATATTGAAGACTGACTCTAGCATTAATTATTTTAAAATTAATTATTATTTCAGGAACTTTGATGGGTTTAACAAATTGCATTGCCAATTTTTCCGGTTTTCTAGCTCCAGCTTTTGTAGGAGCAGTGATTGAAAGCGGAGTAAGCAATTAATTAATTATACTAATTAATATTTTCTGATAGAATTTGCCAAAATGTGATTATGTTATTTTATAATATTATAATAATACTAGTATAATTTAAAGCAGAATTTATCGATTAGCAGTATTTTTTCTCTGAATTGACTTAAGTATTCATTACCAGAGAGTTCTGGTACGAATTATAAATTTCGATTATATTATGTTAATTAAAGCAAATAAAATGTGAATTTGAAAACATTTACTTTTTTTTATATTTGAATTGCAGAACTGAAACCGAAATTCTCTTTTTGTGAGGAATTTCACCAGTACAGTCAATAATTTCGTGTCTTGTAATAACATTGCCTGCGCAGTAAACTCGTCTTTGTAATAAATTATAAAAGCACTGTGTAAATCATTCATTAAAATTTTAGTATGCAGTCATTATTGCAATAAAAATTCCATCTTCAAAATTAAGTAAATATTATGTATCTAATTTTTTCTCCATGAACCTATATTGTCTAGTGATTCCAGTGAAATTCTTCTACGGCGAAAGATCGTTGAAATTAGAAAACAGTTATTTTTATTTAAATAACTGTTTTTATTTAAATAACTTTTTAATGGACTAAGGTGTATAAAATGTAATGTGTAATAAAATATTGAAAAATGTAGTAAATATACTTTATGTTTTTAAAAACATGGAAGCAAAATGAACAAATCTTAATATAATATTTTCAGAGTACTTCAGATGTCTGTTAAGTCATTCATCGTATACAAAAGTATACCAGTATATAAGAAAGTATATTAAAAATAAAATTATAAAGTATTTATGGTTTAAAAAAGTAAAGTACATTGAGGTCAAGCAAATTCTGTAGCTTTTAAAATTAGCAGAAACATCAATCAGTAAAATGTATTCAGAAATTCAGTTTTAGTCTTACATACGATGCCTTATTTGAATTGCGAAAATTAAGATCTAGACAGCTTCTCTGCTGCAAGTCCTGCAAATGTTTTTTTCAATCTTAATTCCCTAAAACTCCAATATCATAGAATATATTTCCAAATGAGTCTATAAAGACACACATTTTCTGTGTTCTAAATTAGAGTACAGGGAAAGTAGAGGATTTTTTCTAAAATCAATTTTAAAGGATAGAATTGAAATTTACCTTACCCTAGTTAATCTGAAGATTTATTGATTTGCTCAAGTAAATTACGCAATTCAAAATTTTCCACATTTTGCTTAAGTAACGTATGTTTATATGTGCTCATTAATGACTTTGGTATCGATTTTTTTTTTTTTTTGGTAACAGTAATTGTTGGAAAGTAGATTTCCTCAACCGTGCTTTGACTAGTTATGATACGAGATTGGTACTTTAGATATCGGGAAATCAATAATATGATGAGTTTCTTAATAATATTATTTTAAACTGTTTAAATGTTTGTTATCAATGTTTTCAGATGACTGATCATTGATTTTATCTGCTAATTAATTAATTGTTTAATTGCATTAACTTCATTCTTCAGACATCAAAAAATAAAATATTTTATTTTATTTTAAGCATGCAAAAGTATTATTAAATTTCTTAAAATTCACCTCTCGGCAAAGATTTATTTACCCTTGAATGAGTGCCTAGTATGTACTGTGCAAATTCACTAGGTAATTTGAGAAATGAAGTTTGGGTAATAAAATAAGAGAATATTTATTAACCCAGCAAAGGTATTATTTCCTTTTTAATGAGTGTTTTGTAGGTAATGGGCAGATTATATAAGTAATTTGAAAAATATGAAACAATTTTTGACACTTTAACAAAACATTATTGTGTTAATCTACACATTATCTAGTTAGTCTTACACATTATCTAGTTAGTCTTCAGATTAAATGAATGGACACTTTCATAAAATACATTTTTTAATTTTACAATATAAGCAGATAATAAACAAAAACTAACATTCATAACAAATATAACGTTATTGTTTATTTTTTAATCTTCTGCATGTTTGTAAAAATATAAATTTTCAAAGAATAATATATTATAAAATACAAGTTCAGATATCTTCAGTATAAAGGAAAGTCTGCACTTTAAGTTATCACCGTGCTTAAGAATTGTATACGTTTTTTAATGAATAAATTTTAATAACAATTTTTAATAAGAATACTCTTAAATTCGTTTCTAAAATGTACTTTACGGTAATTCTTGTTTTAAAAAACAACGTTTCATTCTTAAAAAGATATTTTTAGCTGTGTCACTTTAAAAGTGAATTCTTATATATTTGTCACACGTTCTATTGCGATTTTTGTAAGCAGTAAAGCTCATATTGTAATCTAAATAAATGTTAATGAAATTCATCTGAAGTTTCTCATTGATTCTTATTAAACTTTTTTGGAAATTATTAACTGAAGAACTAATACTAAATATTTATTTATTTCACAGCAAACACTGAGAAATTGGGACACAGTTTTCATCGTTACATCGTCCGTTATGTTCGTATCCGGTGCAATATATAACTGTTTTGGTTCAGCTGAATTACAACCATGGGGAACACTTTCATGCGAAACAGGGAAGAAAAAAACATGCAGCGACACTAGATGTGACTCAAGGGAGACTACCCCTGCACTAACATATCAAGATTCAAACTTTTAAGGAAGATAACTGGGAAAATAATTGGATTTTTTGATTTGAGATCAGGCCAGGAGAAGAATTCTTGAGGAAGACAAAAAGTATTTTTTCAATAATAGAGAGAGCATTTATAAAAGTAATGGTTTGAAAGAGTTTAATGGACTGTTTATCTCGGGCGCACACGCGCTCTTTAGTTTCTACTTTTAAGGAAACCACCCAAGACATGAAACCATCGATTTTAGATAGTTCAAATGTGTGATGGTGAAAAGTAAAATAATTTTATGCACTATTCAATAGATATACACTACTAGAACTCTTCCCTATTAGAAAATTAAATTTGTATTTTTTACTTTGATTCCTTTGAAAGTTTTATTTCTCTCGTTTAGCAATAATTTTACAAAAAATATTTATTGTAGTGACTTGATAACAGGACAAACTAATTTACGTTTGTATATATGATGTAGATTTTTTTTTTGTAAAATGTTTATATTTTTAGTTTTAAATAAAGCACCTCAACAGGATTTTTTTTTTTACAAATTTTCTATTAATTTATTTTAACAAAATCAATATTTTTGTACGATATTTCAAAATCTCTCTTATTTTACTTTTTAAAAGCATTTACATTTCGTTATGAGCTTATTGCATCAGATTTTAGCATTCTGTATTTTCAGGAAAAATTTAGAGTACTATAAGTAAAAATTAAGTGATATAAAGCCATTAAAATTATTAAAATAAGAATTCATCGTTTGTAAAGAAATTATTTTTTTAAAACTTATTACACACACAGTTAAATTAGGACTAATCTTTTATTTAATTTTTTGAAATTAAAATAAACAAATATATGGCTACAAACATAATATTTTGTTGCAAAATGGCTAATCATTTCATTTAAATAAACTTATTTATCTCTGGTTTTTATTTATTCATATTTTTCATAACAATTATAATCTGTCAGTGAAATATGGATATAATACATTTTATTGCCAAAAGAAATAATATTTATTGATTCAACGAGAAAAGGAAATAGTAGGTGAGAAAATTAATTGGTTGAAGCTTATAAAACAATAAAAAATCTATAACTGCTCAAAAATGAATGATTTAATGAGGAAGACTAGACTTTCTTATTATTGTAAATAATATACATACTATAGTGTATTTGGAATAATTTAAATTTTATCAATATTTTTAATACTAATCTATATCTTTTTACTTTCAGGAATGTATATAGTTTTTTGTAAAGCATTTAAGTCCATATTTGTATTTTTATTAATGAAAATGTCAGAAACTTTTAATATTTATTTTATATACAAGATTTTTTCATTAAAAATAAATATATCAAAACATTTTATATTATTTTTAATGAAAAAACCTTTTTATTAATGTTAATGGTGTTTTTTTATGTAGTTTTAATAATAAAATTAAAGTCAGTGGTCCTCTATGCTGATGCAGTGGCATTTTTTACCTTTATTTTACAAATAAAGGATTTCTATGTAAATATTATAAATAAAAATATAAATTATTTTGATAATTAGAGTTCTTAGAAAAATTGTTTAACGAAAAGTTATTTTTATTTTAATTTATTGAAAATATTATAAATTTTTTTTAACTATTTGAAATTTTCTAAATGAAAATGATCAAATTTAAGAAAAATAAAATATTTTATGTAAAATTACTGTATAAAGCAAATTTAAATTTGGACTATTAACTTTTAAAAAAAAATGGAAACTTTATTTGAATCCAAAATAAGGTTATATATTTGTACATTATCAAATGAAATTATATACATTTATTCTAATTTTTTCTGTTTTAAATTTCTCTCAGATGTGTGCACATGTTTACTTATTTATTAATGCTTATTGTGTGCTGAAAAAAATGTGAAAAGTGTATTCAAATTGTGTGCAAAATACAATCTGCTGTTTTCTCTGATTTATGGGTGTATAAATGCTATCATTTGTAATACATGTGAATAAAGATTGCAGTCGTATGTAAACTTACTTTGTCCTATTTCATTATTTGTCTCTAAATCCATACTTTTCATTGAATTACTGACATATGCTTTAGAATAAAACATTGTGCACTTAAGATTCAGATAATTATCTAACAAAAACGTCTAATCTTCTATTTCGTCACTACAATTTCCAGTACTTTTTGTCAAAATTACTTATAATAATGTGTATATTATAATCAAATAATATTATTCTTTCTATAATAATTATGATTAAATTACTGTTCCTTATCCTTCAATTTAAGATTCCGTTATTCAAATAATAGAATAGAAAATATTTCAATATTTAACAATTTTAAAAATGTAATTTATGCTAAACATGCATAAATATATTCAGAAAACAAGTGAGATACATAAATAGATTATTCGTAAAATGTACCCAACAGTTTCTATTTTTAAAAAATAAATCAACATTATGATTCATTACATAAGTTCTATAAATGTGTATAATTTTTTCACAAATCACACTGGTGACTTATTTAAAGTCATATTTTGAAAATTGTGTTTGAATATAACTTTAGGATGATTTTAACTTAGTATTCATAGTGAAAGGATTTGAATTATAATATGTGTTTTAATTCGGAAAGTGACATTTGAATTCTTTATTAAATTGATTCCATAATAATTCAATGACACCTTTCTCGAATTGTGCATTCAAAAATCTTACCAAAAGTTCAACTTATATTTTTTTTCAATGAACATTTTTTAAAAATGAATTCAATGGTTTTATTAATAAACATGATGATTATAAAATATAATTTTAATTTATTTTATAGTTTTATGAGTAGTTGAATGATAAGTGTAGTTTTATAAATCAGTAAAGTCAATGTGTGCAATAATGTTTACATATGTACTCATTGAAAACTTTCAATAAGGTCTCAAATATATATAAAATCGATTGGGACGTCTTACGTTTAATCAGAGCACCATGGAAGGTTAAAATATGACTTTTGCCGTTCAAATCCTCCGATAGATGACAGCACCAGAGGATATACTTCCTCAATTTTGGCATTGATCTGAAGGGGGAGTAAATTTCTCCAGACCAATCCTTTATTTAGTATATAACTTGATTTAGATTATGATTGGTTCTAGATATCTTGAACATATCAAAGTATTCCTCTTCAGTGTGTATTTGACACTTAGCGCATAGTTGTTTCGACTAGTTTTATCTGAAGAACCAAAAAGATAAAATCATCTTCAATACACCAGAAAAATTGATGACTTTAATGACAGCGTCATCCATATACGAGGAGGTATTTTGATTCGATAAGCGATCATAGTTCCAAATTTTCTCTTTATTCGGACCATGACAACAAAATGTTATATGGATGAGATTTTTAAATCATACTTGCGACTTTTTTTTTGAAGTTGTTGAGGACAGTTGTTCTTATGGACGATAATGTCTGATCCCGTAGAGTAGAATTTGTTGGCGGTTCATGGTGACATCATAGGAAGAGACCAGAGAGGTCTTAATCATATATAATTCTCGTGGCCCTTAGGGAAGAACCATTGCATTTTGACAACTTTAACTTCGAAGTGTTAAATTGAACATTTTTGAAAGAATAGAAACTAATGAAGGAATAATTGATCAACTGTTTCATCAATGTTTTGACACAATTTTCTAGGACACTCGTATAATTTTACAAAATGGCCATACTCTTATTAAACGAAACAAAAGGAGTGCAGTGAAATCAAAGTTATCAAAATATGTCATATAATGAAAACATGTCATATAAGATTCGAAATGAACTAAAAATTTGGTTAACTTTACATATACATGGAATTAGGTACATTGCGGTGAAATACTATAAATTTATAAATTCTTCAACTAACGACTTTAAGAAAATAGAGTAATATTTTCTGTTTTTCGATAATTATAACTTAAAATATAATATTTATGAGCTGATTCTGATTAGATTAAGTCTAGTTTTCTACATATCTGAAGAAAAATTTGCTAATTTTATTCAATATTCTGTATCAGAGATTCTCAAGTGGCTTTTACTATCAGCCTCAACATTTCATTTGCTAAGGTTGAGATGGAAGTGTACATGACCAGTCACACTATGTATTGTCATCATATATTTGTTTTAGTATTTTCACATAATATATAATAATTAATAAATAATTTAAAATAAATTCGTTAGCTATTATTTGTAAATACACTTGAGGTTTTTTTTTCTTAAATTATTTTCTTGCAAGTTCATTGTAGTAATGTATTAAGTTTAAGGGGAGAAAACTGTACTAACCAAAGTTCGTGGAGCATAGATTGAAAATTTGCGTGCTACAATTCAGAATAGATAAGTTAAATAGATTTATTTATCAATTTTGATGCAATAATCATTACTTGTTATCAATAACATTCTTGATTAAAATTTAATTTAACACGAGTTTCGTATTTACAAAACAGTAATGGGTATGGTAATGAGGAAGAGATTAATAGGCTCAACCCTATTGGATGACAGAACTCCTCATTCTCATCTTCACTTTTCTCGGCCATCTCGGTCTCTTTTCTGGGATGCTGAGACAGGGCTTCTACGTGCTATCCCTTTCTCTCAGATTCAGGGCAGATTTGTTCCATCATTTCTCTGCTCACTTTTCGTTTTCTCAGATGAACCTTTTAATTCCATTCTTTCTCCATTTTCTCCTCTAAAAAGATGCTGCTTGCAATCGAGATGGAGGTTTATTCATTTCTTCTCCTCTTCTACCTCCTTTATTTCTTCAATTTCTCCTTCTCTTTTCAGCTTGATTTAGTCTTTTATTTGATTCTAAGCACCGCCTACTTCTTCAATTGGTCGATTTTGATTAGGATGAAACTCATATATTAACTGGGACTAAATTCTTCCTTCAAATATGCTTTTATTACATCAAAGCACTCATCCATCTTAAGAGAAAAAGAAACCTAGGATGTAAAACTCAAGCCAACTTTTATGTTGCAACTTTCAGATGCCCCTTACACTTTTATCTGACTTCTCTTTTTACATATTTATACAACAGAATTCGGAATTCATTTTCTTTCCTTTTGAAACAAAGGAATTGTTATTAATCCCATAAGAAAATAGAAGTTTCCTCTCCGTCTCCTTCTAGGTCGTTTACACTATGACATTCATAGATTATTTATTTCATTAAGATTATTCTAATATTATAGGACTATTACTTGACTTAGTATATTACCATTTTTGTACATGGAAAGATTATTCAATAATAAGATATAGTCAATATTCCGACAATATAAAAAGGAATATATCACATGATATAATTACATAGAAGTAGTATAACAGAAGTAGCTTTTCTGTAATATTATCATCAGGTACATCCATCAGTATTTCTGCAACAAATAGACATTCAGCCCATAATTTCCTCACAGATGTATTGAAAATAGACAATCGTGTAGTTCAAGCAAAATTTTACATGATAAATCGATTTTCTAAGAAGAAACAATGTCCATTCAATTAGCATTGAAATTTGCAATTGCTTATAATCTACTCATTTTCATCATCTGGAAAGATAGTAATTATACAATTCAAGCAATATATAATCCAGATAATACACAACCCCATTAATACATAAAACACAAAATACTGTTGTAGATCTTAAACACAATTTTATCAAGGCTTCGCAGAGTAAGGAAGGAAAGGAAAGAACAGACTATCTTTGAAAACAAGCAGTGACAGGCAATGGTATGAAAATGATTTACATCGCATGGCCAAAAACTCCTCAGAGAAATATTTCCTCAAACAACACATGTTAAATCAATAACAAATTTATTTGACTCATCAGAAAAGGAGTGATGGACTCGCACACTTTTTAAAATATAAACCAACTACTTTATCATTAAACCATATTTCCACTATTTCATTTACATCTTCAGTCAATTCACCTCATATTAAAAAGATTTGCTTAAGGGGAAAGTTTCTTATGTTTATGCGGAAAATAAGGTTCACCACTAGATTTACATATTAGACTGCTTCATCACTGATAGCAGTAAATAATCTAGACATTTTGCTTAACAACATCTTTGATTTTGTATAAATCATAGGAACATAATGAAAACCCAAATGGACCTGGACACGTGTCAAATGGTTCTCTAAATTTCACTCATGAGCTGAAGAATAAACAGATTCCACCAACAAATTTGTATTCAGTTATCATGTCGTGAAATGAATTATTACTAGATTAGTTAATCTTCATCGACTTCTTTATTTAAAAGTAATAAATTAGTGATTCAATTAAAAAAAAAACTATCGAGTAATCGGATGATTGTAAATTTAGTTTAGTCAATAGACTAAATTTAGCAAATTAAATATTTCATCATTTTCTGTATGTTAATCAAGAATTTATTATTTATTTTTGTCATCGTGATATACACTGTAGTCCATAAATTAAGGATAATGCAAGTTCAGGCAAAGAAAGAGACAGAAACAAAACAAATGTGACTTACTTGTAAAGTCTATTTATTAAACAAAAGGTAAAGAGCGAAAAATATGCTATTTGTTTGACATCATTAATAAAAATTGCGACTTTTACTCCCTGGAGCAAATTTAAAAAAAGAACCTACTTACAAACCCCAATATAACATGGTAGGCATGATGATTAATACATAGTATGCCCCCAGACAATGCAATAGAATGCCCAGGCATGCTGCGTATCAAATTATCAATCTGATCTTGGGGAATATTACACCATTCATCAAGCAATGCTCTCCAAAGTTCTGGTAGACGCGTGGGAGGGGGTTGACGGGCTGCAATTCGTCGGCCAAGCATGTCCTACATTTGCTCTGTTGGATTCAAGTCCGGTGAGTATACTGACCAGTCTATACGGGTGATATTTTCCAATTGAAGGTATTCGTCTACAATGAATGCACGGTGAGGACGGGCGTTGTCATCCATAAACAGAAATACTTTACCCATGGCGGCCCAAAACAAACGTACATGTTCCAGAATTACATCCCGATAGATGTGGCCTGTCATGGTTACATTATGAACACGCAGTTTCGCTCTGGAACCAAGAATAATTCCTCCCCAAACGAGCAATCCTGCACCACCGTAACAGTATCGTTCAATGGTGTTCTTTTGGTGCTAACGGGTACTTGGCCATCTCCGTATGAAGTCCGGCTATAATCAGATGGAAAGTTAAACCTGGAATCGTTAGAAAACATCACATAAAACCACTATTGCGTTGCCCACAAAGCATGCTCTCTACTCCAGGTTAACCGCAGGTGATAGTGAGTTGCGGTAAGTGGAACACATCTGACAGGCCAACGAGCATATAGACCAATGTGTCCTAAGCGTCTATGCACAGTCTGCCTTGAAACTGTCGTACCGGTAGCTAAAAATAGCTGGCGAGACAGGTCTGATGATGTGCTCCATCTATTTCTTTTGTCAGTAACTGTCAAGTACCGGTCCTTATGTTGTGTGCATGATTACTGTTATTGAATAACAATTACGAATGATATTTTAAATTACAATAAGGTATTATTATTTTTTTTTAAATTGCGTTGTGTACTTATTATTTTATTTTTTCTACCCAGATCCAACCCTGAAAAATAGAATCAGAAACTGGCTTTGTTTTAATAATCAGAAATTTCCTTTTATTCACTTATAAAGTAACAAAATTATTTGAACACATATAACTCAATTACTTATAAATCACTTATATTATTTCAATATTACAACTTTGCTACCAACACGATTAAGCATTCATGTGGAGTTCATAATGACACTAAATTGCTTAAAGTTATACTCATATTATTACTTAAAGTTACAAAGAAGGTGGAACCACAGTAAAAAAACTGGCTGGAAAAAAAATATTAACTTACGTACAAACAGTGACTAGGCCGGCCTATTTAGAGGACTTCCAAAAACCTGCTTGATCGCTAGTATGACGAGGCTTCCTTCATCTTGATCCTAATCTGAATTTCTTTGGAATAAAACTACAGGGGCCTATTTCTTCTTCTTCTTCAGACTTTAATTATATGTAAAATATGTAGGCTTTTATTATCAGGAAACTTCAATTTTTCTGCTAATCGAATCCACTAAAGCGTCGGGCTTGAATCACCAACAGGGTCCTTTTTTGAGGCGATGTCTTGTAGCCTTTTTTTCTTCCTCCTTTCTCTAGCGCTGACAAGTCTCTTCTGCCTCCTCCCCTCGCTTTCGCCTTGCGAAACAGGTTTCCTTCAAGTCCTACGTTAGGGCATCTCAATTCGTCAAAATGGGGGGGGGGATTATAGAATATAATATAATAAAAAAAAAAAAAAGGATTTCCAGCCAGAAAGAAAAAAAATGGGTAGTTTAATTTATAAAAATTATCCAGCCAGTAAATACAACACTTATTCGGCGTTGTAACTCGGGGGCGACTTTTACTGTAACGTCTACTTACATTACCATCATCTTGGAAATGTTGCCAGTGCCTGGAGATGACACTCTGGGCGATTTCATGTTTCTCGGATACTTCCGGCTGGGTACGTCCACATTCAATACGGCCGATAATTCCACCACATAAAACATCTTCCAAATGCTTCCTTTGTGCCATAACTATGCGGTTATTTCACTGAAAGGCTCTTAAAGCGCTTGTTAACAATTTCACTTCTTTGCAACCCCTCCAACCTCTCTCTTACACTATTGTCATTGTGACGTACTATCGGCTCTATCTGGTGGTTTCTTGTAATTTGCATGTTATTCCTTAAGATGTGTGTGATATTTCTACATGTGAAATTTTTACTTTAGAGTACAATTTTTATGAGATTCTGAATTATCCTTAATTTATGGATATGAGTGTATTATAGTCTTTCATAAGCACGTAATTTCTGTTGTGTAATTGATTACTGAAGGGGCACACAGCAAATACATTTCTTTCTTGAAATTCAGTCTATGTTTAGGTAATTGGGTATACAATCTCCACGGAAAAATTTCTTTTTTAACCTTTTCAGAAAGAATGGCATATGTTTGCTAACCCTTGGAAAATACCAAGTCATTTCTTTTTGGTCAGCTGTAATATAGATGTTATATAAAATAAAGTCGTTATTATGGTAACCTTTTTCCTAAAGATATTATTAATTGTAAGTTTCCATAATGAATTTGATGAAATTACTGCACTTGATCAGATTGAGAAAAATTTTCATTTCAAATGAAAGCAGAGCAGAATTTTAAATGAAAACTAGCCCATATAGTATTTTTTGAGTAATTATATAGTCAGTAGTATATTTCCCCATGGTACATGTAATCATTGTTCAAATATAAAATGATTATTTTCATAAATTCTGTATTTTTATGGAAGCATAAATGAAAATAATTATTTCCATATGTGCCTCTTTAAAAGTTTTGAATCTTATTAGAAAGTTTGACAAAACTTATTTTTTTGTTTTTTATTAAATTATTTGCAGAGAATTTGATTCCATTAAAGAAATAAAATTTCAGATTCGCATAATATACTTTTCTAGTTCAAATTTGAAATGATTATTTTATATTTATATCACTAATTTTTGAAATGTATACATCTGTCTGGAGAAGATTACAGGATGCATTAGATTCATTTCCAATGTAATACAGATCTGAGCAGTATTATTGTGAATCTAATTTTCCGTGAGTAATTTTAAGTGAATTTCATTTTTTGTTCCTATTTTTGTACACATATATTTTTAAGTAAGCAGATGCAAATATAAAATACATGTTATTTATCTTTATTATGATTTTTGATTTGAAATTTTTATAATATTTTCATTCTTGAAAATCATTATTTGGAGTTGCCAAAATTTATCCCTTCATTTCCTAGTTTTGTACATTACTTTTATAGTAAATAAATTGAAAAAAATGTAGTTTTTCAAGACTTTCTCTTATTACTGCTGTTGGAAATAAATAGTATTATTAATGCGTAAAATGTAGATGATCTGCAGAATTTCTGACTTCTAGGTTCACAAAATTAATTATGATAAATACTTTGAAAATGTTGAGGGATAAAATTAATTTTAGGTTAATTTATGTTTTTTCCAGGTCATTTTCTTGATACAGAAATAATTAGACGATAGAATTTTGTTCATTTTACGAGTTTTGAAAGAAATCTGTTTTTATTCAACTTCATGTGAGTAGAAATACGGCGATCCACAAGTAGTTCCCAGAAACTCTGAATTCATTTCATTGTCAAGTGTATTAGCATAATATGAGCAAATGATTTTTCATGATTTTCAGAGAGTTTTTAACTTGCATTTTCAGTAGGAAATTCATTCTAAAATTTTAGGGTATTATTTTATTGAATTTTGTCTTGTAACAATTTCAATTCTTCACACTTTTAAGTGAATTTTAGTAGATTTTAGTAGAGACTTGATACTTATTAGCGTAAATTGAGAGTAATAATTTAATGTAAATATATTCGATATTTAAACAGCTGCATTTTTATAAGGTTAAAATTACATGGCAAAAAATAAAAAAATATTATTTTATTAAAATAAATGACGAACCGAATTATGTTATTCATCATATAAATGCTGCGTTGCATAACTTATTTTTACCTTTAAAGCAGAAGTATTTTTCAATAATTTGAATGTCAGTTGTGTCAACAATTGAGGCTCTGAATGTTTTGAAGGTATTCACAATCGATAAGACTGATAGATTAGGAGATTTCGTATTATTTTTCTTCTTTGTATTAGAGAAACTTAAGTTAATTTTGAGTATTAATTGAGATATGATGCACATCTTCTTTTTAAACTGCTATAATTAATTGTGACAGACAAGTTTTGCCGTTTTCTTTGTATCCCAAATTTAAGTGTTTTACACTAAGTTTACAAAAATATCTTCCATTATCTTAAAAAAGTAAAAAATATTTAAAAATGAAAAAAAATGTATGAAAATAATTGGATTCTAATTGTTTACAAATTTTCAACCATTAATATTTCTTTTTCAAACGACGAATATTTGTGTTGAAAATTTTTAGATGATTAAAATAGTCAAAAACTCTTAAATCTAATGCGTAAATTATAATTGTAAGCATTTTTAACAACATACACTATTATTATAGGGATTTAATATTAATAACAATTATAATCATCTAACGATAAAAAACAATAATAAGCTCTTGTACCAAATTAAATGGATAAAATAACTAATTTCTCAATTTCTATTAAAATATCTATCTGTAAAAAGAAAGTTTGTAATAATTGTAATTCTTTTTATCAATACTCAATTCTAGTTAATAATCTTATAAATTACGGATAAATTTATAATTACTTTTTCATTTATGCATTACATTAACATTTAAGAAAATTTAAAAAATGACGAAATTAAGAATGCATTTTTATATTAGGTTGTTCGGAAAGTAATTTCGTTTTTCCAACCTGTATTAGTTTTTTGCCAAGAAAAACCACCCATCTTATGAATGTGGAATCATGTTGCAACCAGGAAGATCGTAAGAGGTGTTGGACTAGAATTGACAGTAAACAATTAAAAAAAATCATTCGTTTAATCTACGTTTAGTTTCTTGCAATCATTTCATTCATATTTCCAATTGACCTGACTACTAGATAATAAACACACTGCTCTTTTGTTTAACAATTCATGTATTGAACTCCCAAAAGGGGTATGAAAAATTTTAGTGGTTTTAAATCTGTTTTAAACTATTGGTACTTGTCTAATTGTCTACAGGAGTACAGAAAAGTGATCGATAGTGTTACACAGTGAGTCGACTGATCTTAACTTTATAATAGTGTGAATGTAATTTATGATAAAATATACAAGTCCTTGAGAAGATCCGCGTATGAATTACTCTCACACGTATGCATGCCTTGCTAACAGATTTCGCATATAAGGCATTATTTATCTGGCACTGGTCCAGTATAATCAATGATACCAATTTTTGAAATTGGCGATTTTTTGGCGGATTTTCTTATGCATCTGGCAACCTCGTTTTTCTTATGTCATAAATATGGAGACCTATAAGAGTTATGCAGAAAATTTTATTTTAGCAACCCTAATATTTACGTCATCGCGCTCGTCACGATACGTCATTTTGGCAACATTTCTTCATCGCCAAGAAAAAAAAAAAAAAAAAAAAATCAGAATTTGGAATCATGGATGTTGCAGAAATAAATGACTCGACAGCTGTGTCAGTTTTCTATGCTTGAAGATTCTGAAGAATTTATTAACGTATTTAAATATTTTATTTCTTTTAGAAACTTAAATCAAATAATTTTATTTTTATAATCTTTTATACATTTTGGTCTAAAGCATACACAAGTGGAAGTTTAGAAAATTATTATCTTTATTTTGCTACTTTTGTTAGTAAACTTATAATATTTCTATAGAAAAGTAAATTTAATACCAGCAAATAATAAAAATGCAAAATATGCGATATAAAACATTGGTGTTGTTCATGTCCTAAAACATATTTTCTGTCGAAAATAAAATTTTTTACGAAATTAGTTTAAAACTTATGATTATTTTTTTATAATTTGCATAGCATTTATAAGAAAAATATTTAAAGCGTGTAAAAAACTGACGATAATGAATTGCAAGATTTCGCTTATTAATAGCTTAAGCAAATAATTAAAAAATATAAAATTCCGTGAAAAACTTAATTTGCAGCTACATTTTCAGATACTTAAAAGTGCTTAGTATGCAGAAGTTAAAATATTTATAAATATAGAAATTTATATTCTTATTATAATTAATTGAAGAATTTGAAAGAATAATTCAAGGCAGCAGTAAGACGAATCTCGTTATTGTGAAAGGATTCACAGTACATGACAAAATTAATTGGATCAATTATATGCGACATTTTTATTTAGTTAAATTTAAATTAATTGTTTTCGAAGAACTGTAATCCTTATTTCATTCGAAAACTTCCTAATTTTTATTCATATTTCGAGAACATGTCATTATTTTATATTATGCTATCTGATTAGGACGTCCTATAAGTGATTAAGAAAATCGCCAATTTTAAATGTCCGCTGGAAAAAAAAATACTCTAAAGGTCACCTAAGAACTTTTTCTTCATTGCGAAGTATCTATGGAGTCTTCATTCTGTCGGAGGAAGTGAGAAGAGAATGTTTTGTTTCAACTGTGAATCTGGCGAAATACTGAAATTATTTGTGGTTATCTCTATAAAATATTTTAAAGATCTTAAAGGAGAAAACAAGGAGAGAAATTGAAAAGAGTAAGTTCTACATTTGTTATAAAAATTTAAAATTTTAAATGTTTCTCTTACTTAATCAAGAAATTTGCAAAATTTCATTGTGATTTGTGCGGAATACTTCTTTTGTCTGAAGTATCATTTATGATTATAAAAAAACCTGAATTTCTTTTCGTAAAAAGTAATTTTGCATTGTTTAAAACCAATAAAGATAGATTTTCTAGGAAAAATTAATGAATTTCTGTACAGTTTTTTCATAATGTTTTTATTTTAGATACATGTATTATATCAATTGTTCCTATTAAAATATAAATATAATATAATTAATCATACCATTGTAAATAATTAGTAACAAAAAAATTAAGTCACAAGTAAAATAAATAAATCAATAAATCAATCAATCAATATATATAATATACATACATACATACATATATATATATATATATATATATATATATATATATATATATATATATATATATATATATATATATATATATATATATATATATATATATGGGTGTGTGTGTGTGTGCGAATGTGAGTGGAAAATTTTTTTATGATGTTTATGATAATAGTATTATAGCGAATGTTTTAAATTATCCTGAAAATCATTAACATTATTTATGTAAAAATATTAATTTCTAAATAGATCTAATCAATTTTATTCTAATAAATGCAAATTTAAAATGTTAAAAATTATAATATAGAACAAATCTTGAAATTCAACTTTATACTTTAAACTATATCATAAATGTTACTCTGTAATGTATAGTTTCATGAAACTGAGTTTGTTATGCAAATTAATAGCACATTTAAATGTGACACCAAATTATTTGAAATAACTGAATTATGCTCTAAATTAATTTTAAAAACATTGCTAATTAATTTTTTATACTTATAAAATCAAGTCTATAAGGGGAACATTAATTATTGCTTAAGAAATTTTATTGATTATGTAATTTATATTAGAGAAAATATCATAAAATTTCATTAATATGAACGAATTAAATATTTAAAAAGTTTTAATATTTTATTATAATATTAAATTTTATTTGATTTAATATTATAATAAAAATTTGATTTAATATTTTTTAACATTAAAAATACAACTGCGTAATAAATATAAAAAGTGTGTCACTTTCCTTCATTTCTGTAAATAAACCTAATAAACTATTTGGAACAATAATAAATGAAATATTTATATAGATTCTTTTTACATAAGAAGATACGTATAGAATTTTGAGAACTTATAATTTGAAAAATAACGATATTTACAATTTTTAAAGACATTTACTATTCATTTAATTTTTTTGAAAACACTATTTTTTATCATGAAATGATATCTCAAGTACAGATCCGCTAGAAACAAATTGACTAAGAGTAAAATGTTTGAAAATTTCCCTAAGCTAACGGAATAATTATCATCATAAAAGATAATAAAAAGTTTTTTTTTTTTTTATTTATTTATTTTTTTTTAAAAGAAAAAGATACATTTTGAGCATATAGGGAGAGCATGGTTTAATGGCTTATATATTTTTGTGCACTCTCAGAGGCTACCATAAATGACAACTTTAAAAACCATATTTCTAAATCAAAACTCTTTATATGATCTGAATTCCGAAACGTAGTGAATTATTTTGAATCAGTTTTACGGTAAATTAATATCAGCAGTAATTATGCTTTAAATTAATTGAAATATTTATGTCATTAAAATTTTGAAATTAAAACATGATTTAGGTTTTAAATAAAGTAGAAAACATCATTTTTATATAGATTTTACTTACAAGTGCAATCATTCTCAATTCAAAAACGAAGAAACTATGCAGAAAGAATTAGGTTTTTATTTCAATAAATTAATTTTTTAAACAACGTATACAGTATACTATTTTTCATCAAGTCCCCAACGTTTCATATTTTTTTGGTTATGTGATTAAGGATGTCATTTAAAAGCTGAATTTGGTGAAAGACTTAAGATTTGTTCCTTTTCTTCAATAATGTATTAAACATATTATTATATAATCTTTAACAACATTTAAATATTTGCAAGGAAAATGTATTAATCATTAGAAATATACTTTTATTATCATATTGAGACTTTTGAATTCTTCTAATAAAATAATTCAGATTTAATGTTAAGAATATATGTTAAGAATATACAGTTGATATACAGAAACTTGCTAATTACTTTGGAATTAATTATCTGAATTTTCTCTCTGTATATTTCTCTCTCTCTCTCTATTCTGTATAATATATACAATTCTTTCAGAAAGTTTGACTTGAGCGTTTGCTTTTTGAATATTTGCTTTATGAGATATTTGAAGAATAATGAGACCACCGCTAAAGCATGAGGAGATTATGCTTCATAATTGATAACCATAATCAATTGAGATTAAACTGTTTCACGATTGACGTTAAGCACAATTATAAAGTGAATGTGTTTAAATTAAATTTTTCAATTAAAATCATTGAACTTAAGCAGAAAAATGCAGAATTTTGATCGCAAAAGAAGAATCTGTTAACTAGAATATTGCACGCGAAAACTAAAATACTTTATTGAATTTTTTTGGGGGAAGTATAAAGTTGATTTCAATGAAAATTTCTGAGCATAGATGTAATTTTTAACTTATAACTGCGTTTTGTACTTATCATTGTAGTAGAATACTTTTTTTATAATCTAAAAGTAAGAAAATATTGCTTAAAATTACTCATATGATAAAATTTATATTATTTAGACTAGAGTGTTTCGATAAACCTGATAGATATTAAAGAAGTGAGAGTTTGATTTAATTCTATTTGCATATAAACACATGCGCAAGTTAATATTTTTCAATTTGTTACAAAATATTATTTTTATTTTACTACTCTGTTAAGAATATTAAGCAAATGCATTGCGTTTTGAATTATTTTACATTTTCTTATCTTCAAATGAAACCATAAGAGTGCGGAAGATAAAATACACAAACTATTTACTGTCGTGATATTTTGAAAATATGTTAATTAGTTTTATGTTACTTAAAAGAGTTAAGTAAGCTCTCCGCAGCTCTTTTACTTAAGAAAAGCGAAGACATCTGATTATTTGTAGATAAAATTCTGTTTCTGCAAATCTTTCCAGAAAGTTCTCTGGAAAAGGGAAAATGTTTTTATTTAATAATATTGCATTTAACAACTGAGTAGTTATATGGTTCAAACCACTATCTAAATCATTATTATTCTCAATATTTTTGAGGCGTACATTGCTGATTCGTAGGGCAGAGTTTAATATTTCTTTTAAGAAAAATTTGCAATTTTTGTATTCAATTTACTTTTTCTCTAAATTTTAAATCAGTTGGTGAAAGTAGGTGATGCACTTAATCTAAAGTCAACACAAGCGAATAACAATACAAATATTGTGAATTTCATTTCACTATAATAAACATAAAATTGTAAGGTTATTGGTACATTTAAAATCGCTATTGGTACATTGGTTATTGGCTATAATTTTAAGTCGTAAAAGTTATTTTTGAATTAAAGTTCTGGATACAGTGTTCAGAAATGCTTTATCCACACTAGGCTGTGTTAATAAATTTGTCTAATTGTATCAAATTAAATATTAGGTCCACATATGCACTCATATAAAATTTTACATTTATGGTGAATGCAAAAAATATTCTAAGCTTCGTTAAATGCATTGCAATAATTGATTTTTGGAACATCATTCTGAAATTTGATATAAGTATCTAAAAGGTTAAAAAAAAATCGTGGATTAAATATATGATTCAGCCGAAGAGTATTTTGATGAAAGAGACTCATGTATGTTGAAAATTTCGAAATTTCCAGTGTCCTTCTGTAAGTGAGACGTAGTTTAGAGATAAAGGTTTTAGATGTGGTGTTGATTTCATCACTTGGCCATAGATTAAAAATATGAAATTATTGGTTGTATCTGACATTTTCGATCATTAAAATAATCATCCGGAAATTTTTCGCAATAATTTAATTTGACTTTGAAAATATGTCGAATTAAAATAAATATTTTTCTAATTTTATTATTCATTCATTCTATGCTATTAAAATTCCTTGTTTAGGAATTTTGATATATAAAGTTTTATGATATTTTAATATAAAATTTCTTGTTATATATGCCTATAATATGTTTTCTTATCTGTAACAAGAAAATATTTTATTAAAATTTATCTCATAGGAATAAAAATTTAAAAATAAAAGTATAAAAATTTAAAAATAAGCTTATGAGTGTTACTTTGAAATTTTTGAGATACGCGCAGACGAGAATTTACAAAATAAAAATAACAATTTAATTCTAAAATACAAAGTATTTTAACACAGAAGACGATTTTTTACAGACTTACTTCAACTTGTTTAGCGTAGAATAAATTTTAAACAGAAGAGAAAATGAAGTTGACGCGAGAACATTTTCGCGCTATGATTTTCTACGATTTTAAAGCAGGATTAAATTAAGAAGAATGCGTTCGAAGGTTGCAATTAGCATTTGGTGATGAATCTCCAGCTCGTGCTACTCTATTCAGATGGTTTAGAGAATTTAGAAGAGGTCGCCATTTTCTTCAGGATGAAGAACACACAGGAAGGCCGCCGTCGGCAATAATCTCGGATAATGTGTCTGCCATACGAAAAATGTTAATGGATGATAATCGCGCTGTACCTATCAAAGAATACAGAAGGAACTTAATATTGGATCTGCAACCATACACAAAATCATTCTCTCATGAAGAATTACATATGATAAAAGTAATTTGCCGTTGGGTTTCCCATAATCTAACTGAGCACCAAAAAGAGGAGCATGTCAGAATCAGTAAAGAAACTCTTAAATTGCTAAATGATGGTGGTCACCGCATCATTTCTAAAATTGTAACAGGTGATGAAAGATACATACCGTTTGTTGACGTTCCAACACGTCAAGAAAGCAAAGTATGGGTCTTTGAAGATGATCCCACGCCGACAATGGTGAAAAAACAACGCGCTCTGAAAAAAAATGATGTATACCGTTTTCTTCAGAAGTATATGATTGGTCAAAGCTATCAAGTTGGAAGGACAGAAGACATTAACAGCAAACTGGTATACCACTAAATGTCTTCCAGAAATTCTACAAGAACTGAATGTTAGGGGACTAATGATTCACAGGGACAATGCATCTTCACATACATCCAAATTAACAGTTGAGTTTCTTAAACAAAAACAAATTAAAGTGATCGAACATCCACCGTATTCACCTGATCTACCTATGTGCGACTTTTGGTTATTCTTTAATGTAAAAAAGAACTTACATGGACGTCGTTTTCATTCAGAAGAAGAGATTGATGTGTCTGTAAATGCTTTTTTTCATCTATTCCAAGAAATGAATGGCTTAAGGCATTTAATCTGTGGAAAATTCGTCTACAATAGTGCATTTATGCTGGAGGAGACTACGTTGAACACACCTAAAATTTTGTGAGTATAACTTTAAAAACCTAGTTGTATCTCGAAAATTTCAGAGTTACCCTCGTACAAATCATGTTCCCCTCAAAGTGTGCCGAGCTGGCAGCCGAATGGTTAGATCTCTTGCCTTTGGTTCATCGGACCGGGGGTTTGAATCCCACCTAGGGGGTGGATGTTTGTAGTTGTTCGGAATCCACTTTAAATCTTAGGTCCCTCTGTAATTAGCTTTCGTGTGCAAAAAATTACCGTTGAGCGACAAACAAATCCCTCAGTGTTTCATAACTTTGATATTATCTTGTGTGTATTTTGTTTTAAATATAACAGTCTAAAAAATTCATTTTAATAAGATTTTGAAAAACTGAATTTTGTTTGTCGAGAATGTAGTGACTACATATTTATTAATCAAACTAAAGTAAAAAGATAAAGTTATAAGATACTTCAGTAAATAGTACTAATTTGCATAGTATTTCATAATATTGTCTCTTTTAATTAAAATGAAGGAACAGTTCAATGTAGCACCGACAAAAAAAAAAAAAAAAAAAAAAAAACTAGGAAAATAATTTAAGGTACACTTAGCGAAACCATCTCTATAATTATTCATAACTGATGAAAGTTTTGAAAAATATTGATAAAAGTTCTTGTTTAAAGAGAAGAAAACATAAAATGCCGAATCGTGAAATTTGGATAGAATTGTGTAATTTTCCTCTGACAAATTAAAAGCTTGATAAGTTGCCATCTTATATCCAAGTATATACATCCTTATAAGAGTACTAGAAATTCTGAAATTCTTGTAAATGGTTTGCAGGCAGCTGGACATGGTCAAATTATTAACAGATTGGATCAGTTCACATCACTTAATTTATTTTAAAGAAAGAGAGGGACAGTTGTGGTTGAAATCTCTAGACTCTCATTTTTGTACACTCTGCATTGACATTGATGTCTAATTCAGTAGGAATATAACCAGTTTCAAAAAAGAATAAAGGGAGAAAAAATAAATATTTAATGACATTTAATAAAAATAAATTTAATATTTGAATTTTGATTGTTTTAAAGTGGAATGTCTTTGAAAGAAAGAGAATAAATGAAAATAATCTTTTATTTTTATTTTAGATTAACATAACAACTTTCTTATAATCAACTAAAACCATTCTTTTAAAATAAAAATTACAAGTAAATAAATAAATTATAATCAACAAAAATAATTATTAAAATATTTGTTAATTTTGTCTTAGACTAAACTTATAATTAATTATTTATTAGTTTTGAAACATGAATTGTGTACTACCTGTTATAGTTTATATTACGCAATTTCAAAAATATAAAACAATATTGAAATATGAGCACATTTCGTATTAAAAACTACAATTTTCATGTTTAAACTTACAATTTACCAATTTTATTAGAAATGATGTTTATTGTACTCGCATTGAGCAATATATTCTATTTTTAATTTTGTTTGTTAATGATAAGAAAGCTTTTTGGTAAACATTTTGAGTGAAATTAGTCTTTTCATTGCTTAATGTTTTTTTATTTTTTATTTTATATAGAGGAATTTTTTGATAAATATACTGGCTTGAAAGACATTTGTTGGCTTAAAGCCAACCTTTAAAAGTGATGCAAACACTTATTAATACTGCGTTTATTAAAATTTAAGGACATTTTTAAAAAATCTTATTTTTATTTTTTATGTAAATCATTTTATTTAAATAAAATGTTGATAATATTAATAATACTATTTTAGAAGTATTTTATTACATCGAAGCTTATTTCTGTTGGAAAACTTATATAACAATGGTAAATAAATTTTTATATTAGACGACATTAAAAGCATGAATATTTTACGGATTTTGTTGTTGAAAAACTAAATAATAAATAATAATAATAAAAAAAAAACTTACAGCAAATCATGTGTTAGAATAGTGTGCAGAAGCTTGCATTTTTATATTTAGTTTTTAAGCTGAAAAATATATCGATTAATTGTCTTTAAATAATTTGAAAATGCTGAAAACTATTATTATTGGATAAAAATAAGGAAGAGTATAATGAAAGTTGCGCTAATTTCCATATAAACTCCTATTTAAATATGCCTATGTTTCTAGTTTATTTATGTATTTTAAATCATATGGTCTTCTATATTCATTTATACCGGGTAATTATAAAAAACTATCCAGGCATATGAGCCCCTAACTATCATATCATTCACAGAAAGTAAATGCAATTTTGTCATAAAGTATGTTGATGCATGCGCTCGAGAATTATACAGTGAACAACAGTATTCTAACAGTGAGAAAATTAGTTGATATTGTTGGTTGCAATGAGAAAATTTCGAAAATATAAAATGACAACACCAAATTTTTTGTATAGAAATGTGTTCACCATTGTGTAAAACCTTAAATAGTTTTCGAACGGCAAATATAGCATGAAAATCACCGGAAGCAAAAGTGAGCGCAACCAATAGGGACAGAGAGTCAGCATAAAATAAAGAATTTTATTGCGTTAAGCAAACTCTCCACATGACCTCCTTCACACACGATGATATTTTGCTTGTGGCAGATGATGGATATCACTGCAAAACACGTACCATGACAATAGGAATCTCTTGAATCGAGTTGTGATGGTATCTCTAAAATCAGACACAGTTTAAGGATGAAACCAATACACTTTGGATTTCAGCAATCCCCTTAGCCAGAAATCCATTGATGCCAAATCAGGAGAAGTTGCTGGCTGCGGAAACAGGAAATGACAGGAGATAAATCTATCACGAAACTGTTCATTTAAAACACTTTGGTAAATGAAGTTACATTTAGAAGAGCGCCATCTTGCATTCATTGAACTTCAGATAAGGAGTTTTTTCGTTGGAATGTGGGAGTAGCGTAAGGAGTTAACATGTCTAGATAGCGAGCACTGTTACTGAACACGTTTGCATATCACTGGAAGTATTCTCTTCAAAAAAGTAAGGATTGAGGATGAACTTACATGTTATATCCCACAACACAGACATTTTTTCCTAGTACAATGGAAGTGCAAACATATAATTTGAATTATTCTCTAATCAGTGCAGACATTTCTTAAACTCACGATACCAGTTGACGAGAAATATGCCTCATCTGTCTTTAGAATACTTAAAGGTCAGCTGCTGTCTTTATCCTACCTGATAAAGAATTGGTTCGCAAAATCTAGCTGTAGTGGATAATCTCCCGTTTCCAACATCGTTAGACGCTGGAATCGATACGGAAACATGTATAGAATAGAGTGCAGAATCTTGCGGACAGTTGAATTCAACAGATTCAGAACACACGAATCCCCGCGTGCACTTGAGGCACGAACAGTGCCTATCGTCTGATGAACTTCTGCAATAGCTTCCACAGGAACGGAATATCGTCCAGATTAAAACCAATCGTATGTCCAACGGTTTCTCCTAATTTATGATTCAACTCTCGTACAGCTTTGACAGCGCATAGGCCTCTCCATAATCAATTATTATTATTTTTTTTGTAAACACGCAATGTCTCCAAGCATTTTGTCCATTCAGGTTAAAAATCGTTACGATTTCCCCACGTTCTTTCCCTGAACTCGGCATTTTGTTCGGAATTTTAGAAAGCAGCAAACGCGGCTCTCATATGCGGCTCGCAGTGCCTTTTCTTTCACCTTGCGTGACGTTAGTGAAGTCTGTGTCTTACGTAGAACCCGCAACTGGCTTGTTTTCTTCTTTGTGGAGGACTAATCAGACTGGGATCTCAGCTGAAGAAACGGTGTGACGCAAATGATCAAGTAATATTAATGATCTGTTGCACTGCAAAGTCTTATTTACTTTTCCTTGCCTAGCTCATGGGATTTTCGTGTTACAGGTGTCATTTCAACGCTAGTTAGTGTTTTTCAATATAGAAATCGCATTCCAATTAAAAAAAAAAAAAAAAAAAAAATTGGGTGTTGCTATTTCAATTTTTCGAAATTTTATCATTGTAAACATAACTGTTAAAGTGGCTGTTGTCTTTTTTATATCATTCTTGAGCGCATACTTCAATAAATCGTATGCCAATATATATATATATATATATATATATATATATATATATATATATATATATATATATATATATATATATATATATATATATATATATATAACTTCCGAATTTTGTTACAAATGGCACTTCGGCAAAGCGTTGAATAAATTCTGAATCTGCTTAAATTCTTCGAGCATTTCAAAAGTGACTTAATTACACTGTATTAAAGAAAATATTTTGTACCAATCCATATTACTAAATTAGTCATTATTTATTTGTTGAAATTCTAATTTCCTTGGTAATAACTTTCTCGAAAAAGTATCTTAATATTTGTCAAAAATATACCAGAGGTAAACAATATTTCTTTAAACGTGTATATATATATATTTGGAAATTTTAACAAATACATTATTTTTTTGTTATGTTTACCTAATAAAACATAGTTTAGCATCTTTATTCTAATATTAAAGTATAGAGCACCGATGTGAAGCACCATTTTAAAAAAGAAATAAAAACAAAAATTATAATTATAAAATATATTATAGGTTAATAATTCTTGATTCGTTGCTAGTTTCTCAAGTATTTAATTCTATTTCTCTGAAGTGATATCTCTACAAAATATTTATCTTTTTTAATAATGCTTCCAATTTTAATGAGAATTTAAAGGTATTTTCTTTTTTATTTATATTAACTTGTATATTATTTTGCATTTTTATAATAAAGTATTTTAAGAGAGAAACCCAACAAAGTGATAAGGTTTCCATAAATTTTTATACCTGCATCTAAGACTGGCTTCAAGTCAACTAGTACTTGTCTAAGCAAAATACTCTCTTATTTGAAAGCTTCAAGCAATGGAATATTAGGCATATCCTGCAAATTGCTTATGAAAGAAGTTTCATGTAATTTGCATGATCATTTGTAGAAAAATTGAGAAGTCGTATATTAAAAATGGAAATTTTATAGATACTTCAGTGTAAAGAAAAATATATACGTACATAACAATATTATTTTATAATTTTGAAACAGTTTAATTTAAGATAGAAATGAAAAATTATCTCAAAATTTACATCACTTGAAATACATTAGAAATACTATGATACTGATCAGATTCATTTACAAACAGTTGAATCCGATGAAATTAAAATTTTTTTATATATTATTATATAGAAAGATACATTGATTTAAAATATGTTTGAAAACAATATGAAACATTACATGCAACATATAAAAATAATTTGCAAATTCTTTTTATAAAAGATAATTTTTTTTAACCGTTAAAATAAAATAATCTTTTTTAATGGTATTTTCCTGAATTTTTATTTTTTCTCATACTATAAAAAAAAACTCTCTAGTAGAAATCGACAGTATTTCGGTCTGCAACCAATACATAATTTCATTGTTCCCACTTGCCTCTCACGGTGTATAGAGATGCTTAAAGTATTGAATTTCCGTATTCAACGGGAATATATGATTCGGAGGCCATTTTCAGAAAGGAGAATGGAAGGCAGTGACTTGTCTGAAGCTATCAAATATTTCCTTTTGTTTCTAAAATACAATTCTTCTGACTAAAATATAAAATATTTTAGTTAATCTGATTATTTTACTTATTTTTTTTGCGTATATAATTATCTATATTTTTATTCTTACTTTGGACTAAAGTAATTGTGCAGGGCTTTTATGTCGCACAAACTTCAAACAGTGACTTATATTATCAGCAAAAATTTTCCACTTAAAATTTTACATTGAATTACTTTAATATGAGTTGAAATGATTAACGAAAAAAGTATGCTTAAAATAAATTTATTTTATAAAGATATATCAAAAAATTTTTTGATTAATTATGCGTATATTATATACGCACACTATACATGAGGATATATATATGAAATGTATACATATATATATATATATATAAGAGGTAATTACAAAATGCATTATATATATATATATATAAGGTAATTACGAAATGCATTATATATATATATATATATAATGCATTTCGTAATTACCTTATTGTCTTAGTGAAATTAATAAGGATTATTAAAGAGGTAGATTTTCAAGAATAATTTTATTATTATATGAATACTTCTGTGACAACCAAACTTAACATCTGTAGAATGTCTGATCTATAGGAGAGCTCGACCAAAAATGCCTCTAAAGAACTTAACCCTTAAGAAGGGTACAACATACTGGTCATTCATTCGTTAAGAATAGTGGCGTGAGATGACGTCATCAATCCTTTTTCCATATTTGGTGATGTACATTTTAAAATTCCACAACAAGAGTGGTTTAACTCATATAAATTTGTAAATTTGTTAGAAGGGGCCATGTTTGCAATAAAAAGTGCAAATTACAGGATACGATAAACGAAGAATATATATGTATATATGTATGCATAATTTTAATATGTTTCATGTATTACTTTGAAGATGGTAAATATAGCTTATAATACACACACACACACACACATATATATTTATATATATATATATATAATTTTTTAGAGCAAAACCACTTCATATTTATATATAATTTTCATTTAGTGATTCCAACAAGAATAGTGTTGACCATATTGGGATTTTTTGGTGTTTTTATTCTGTATGCTTCCCTTGTGAGCCTCAGTGTTGCCATGGTAGCCATGGTTGGGAAATCACTTCCCGAAACCAAAACGAATGAAACTGCAATTGCTTGCTCAAATCTTTTGCCATATAAAAACCTTTCAAAAGGCAAGGAGTTATTCGTAAGTTTTCTTGATAGCTTTCATTTGCTTCTCATATATACATTACTAACTCATTATATTTACAAATTACTCATTATATTTATCTAAGTACTAACTCATTATATTTACAAAAGAGTACTCCACAACTTAATTTTTTCTAGAAAGAAAAATGCAAGAAAGAGATACCAATAACTAACGGAGAGTATGTTGTTGAATATATTTCAAATAAACACCGTGTTTTGCAACAAAAATGACAAATCGATGAAAAAGTAATTTTACATCAAGTATTAAACAAAAATGTTTGCTAGAATTTTAATAAAAATGTAAACCGTATTTAAACAAAAAATGTAAACTAGAATTTTCAATAGCATAAAATGTTTATTTATTCTTCTGAATATCATTTATAATAATTTAGTATATTTAAAATGACTTTTCATTATGGTCAGGGGAATTATTGATTTAGCTTTGACATTTCGTAGTTAACAGCCTCCAAACCTAAGCCTGTTGTTAAATACACATTACGTAAATTGCATTAAGGAATTTGTGAGAGGAATTAAGCCTCCTTTTCTCATTGCAAAAGAAAAACTCTGAAGACTCGCAAGCACGCACTCCGACAGAGAAACTCATCACTCATCTTCCTTTGTTCTCTCTCTCAACAGTGTTTGGAATCCAAATCTGTAACCTATCATTCTGATGAACAGTATCCAATCACCAGGTCTTTCATTGATTTCACTTTTAGAAAAATTATTGAAACTTTATTATACAGGGTGTTCCAAAACGACTGCATATGCGCTGCACAGCTAGATTCCTCGTTGGGAATACATAAAAACCGCTCAAAAAAGCGTTTCTATAAGATCCCTAATTTATGAAAAAAAAGTATGATGTCACTTTCGGTCACTTTATTGAACACTTTAAAACATTTTATTGGACAACACTTGGAAGAAAAATACTTTATTGAACATATCAACAGCAGTATATACAAGGGATATCTACGGGCATATTACCTAAGATATTATAAGATATTTCTATTACATCAGCCATGCATCAAGTTCATGCCGTAGTAGTCACGAATGGAATACATGGCCACCATACAAAGACTACGGGTAGCTGTTAGATGCAGCCTTTTAAATACCAATTCACCGGCGACTTAACGTCATTCCATGGCGCCCGCATTAATGACGCGTAATGACTTATTATATTTACAAATGACGCGCGGCGAACGTTTTAAAAATTATCGTCGGGAAAGATATGCAAATAATGTTGTTGATTTGTATGATAAAGTGTTTTACACCGGCAGTGACGTCACACTTTGTTTTTTGTAATTTTCTTGTAAACTATGTATCGTACAGGAACGCTTCTTTGGGCAGTTTTTATGTACTCCCGACCAGGAATTTTGCTATGCAGAGCTAATGCGGTCGTTTTGGGATAGCCTGTATTATTCCCAAAATAATGTAATACTTAAGCTGGTACAAAAGCTTATGTAATTTTTTTTTCGCTGTGTATACAGGAAAAAATTATAACTATTGTACCTCAGTTTGTAAAACAATAATATTACAAACTGACTTCTCCCTTGATTTAATGTTAATAATGCTTTGTTTTTTAAATTAAAATCTCTTAAACTTTTAACATGTAAGAGAAAAGTTTAGAATTAATATTCATTTTGTGAAATGTTGAGTCTAAGGTTTCTAGATAAAGTTACGAAAAAAAATTTGTGGGTAAATTTAATATAGGAAAATAACTCTTTAAACACCATTAAAATTTGAAGTCAATCAGTGGCAATTCTAGATTAGCTGATTTGTACATTATATTGTATTATATCAAGAGAAAGAACAAATCTTGTCCTGCAGTACACAGAAAGTGATTAAAATAAAAGGAGGTGGAAGGATTTGAAGGCTTCACATACATAAAAATGGTCGAAAGAGAATTCAGTTAGTGATTAAATTTCTTGCTTTACAGCATATAATATTAGAAAATATATTCGTAGACCATTATTTCTAAGAGAAATATATTGCTAGTTTTTTGAAAACAGAGAAAAATCTGAAATTTAAACCATATTATTTATTCTAAAGACCTGACTTGTTTCCTATTTGTAGGTATTATATGAAAAATAATGGCATTCTCTCTCTTTCTGTCAATTATTTTCTGTAAAAAAAAAAAAAAAAAAAAAAAAGAACAAAAAAAAAAAAAAACAAGAATTTTAAAGTCACAGCAAATGGGTTAATTATAAGCAATAATTTAAAAAAGAACAATATTAATTATTCATTTAAAATTAAGGTGAAAGCAGAGCAGTATAATTTGGGTAACATATATTTTAAGCGCTTAATATCATTATTTGTGCACATTGAAGTGAAATTTAATTTTTAATTTTTGCAATTTCTCAGAGGTTATTAATAGTCATATTACTATGCAGAAATATTACGAAATATGTTCATTTCAGAAATATATTAGCAACACGCGAAAATAGTAATTTAATCATATAAAAAGTTTTAAAAAATAATATATCTATGAAGACTTAATAGTGAGATGTATATCAAATAAAAAAGTTTGAAAAGTGGCAAAATTCAGCCATTTGGCAACTATTTAAAAATAATTATTTTTTTTAAATTTATAAATTTACTGAAATTGAAATACAATTCATAATATGGTTCACAAGATGTTTTTGAATGAAGAAGATGGGAGATTTTTCTTTTAAGAAAAAAGTATAGTTAACAAAATGAGATATAATAAAACGTCTCAAAGCCCAATTGCAATATTTAATCTCCTTTTGAGTGAAATCAAAGCATAACTTATTTTTAAATCCATTTTCAAATTCTTGCCATTTCCTAAGCTTTTAAAACACACTCAGTTGTTGCTTATAAACTTAAATTGCTATATATATTCACCTTATGTGTGAGTAAATTAATAATTTTCTTGATAATTAATATCATTTTAATCATAACCACTGCGGGAGTGTTTTTTATTCCCTTGGGACTCTTGATTTTAATTAAATTTTCACAGAAGAAAAAAAAATGTGTTTTGAATCAGTAATAAGTAACAAAAGAAAACGAAAAAAGATATGTACAATGATAAATATTATAGTGAGCATGAAAAATTTGATCATTTCATTAAAAATAAGTATCTTAAAAATAATGAGTAGTAAAGATGAATGAGATTCGAATCAATCTATTTCATTTTTATTTCAATAGTTTATGTACACTATAAGTATATGCTGTTTCATTTTTATAATTTAACAAATAGTGATCTTGGATAATAGCAATTTTTTATGGCTGTAACATAAAAAAGTGCAACAATAAAAATGGATTTACTTTATCTCTCGAATAATGTTAGCCTATTTTCAGTCAATAATTTTCGCATATAAAAACTTAGATGATTATATTACAGATTATGAAGACGACTTATTGTTAATGTATATAACTTAGTCATTTTTTAAAGCAAAATTTAAAGCATAGTAATAAAATTTTGATCAAACTTTTCAAGCTGACTGACATTGAAAAGTTGAAAAAAAAAAGATTCAGCTTTATACCTATGCAAATTATGGATAACATACTGCTAAACATATTACTTTGACAATCTGAAATATTAGTATATTATTTTTTTTCAAATGTAATGGAAAAAAGGAATGGAAATATTCAATAAGTGGATAGTTGTGTGGTATATATTCTGAAGTTAATGAAATCCGTTTTATAATCTTAAGTCATTTTAGTATAATAGCATAAATATGAAATATTAAAAATTATCTATGTTTTTTTTAAAAAAATATTAAGGCAATTCTTCAAACGTAGAATCTAATTTTAAATAAAATCATTTTTAAGCTGAAAGGATCATGAAGAATAGTTTACTGAAATTGTATACAGTAATTTATTGAATTGATATAGTAATTTCCCCTTTAATTGTATTCCTTAATACATTTCATTAAATTTTACTACATGATGAAGTATTTAGTTATTTCTCAAAGAGAAGAGTTCAAATTTTTTTAGGTGAATGGAGAATTTGATTGGGACATTGTTACCCAAAGCCGCGTTTTAGGAGCATTTTACTATGGATACCTTCTTACACAAATTCCAGGTGGAATCTTAGCTAAGAAGTACGGTGCCAAATGGATTTATGGACTAGGAATCTTCACAGCGGCCATTCTATCTCTTTTAATCCCAATGGCAGCTAGATGGAATGCCTGGGCTTTAGCAGCAGTGCGTGTCATTCAAGGCTTAGCAGGAGTAAGAACATTTTAAATTTTATTTTGCTGTAAGAACAAGTCAACATTTGTATGATACACTGCGAGACAATAAAAAAACTTAAAATCTTGATTTTTTGAGATATTTTCAAACATCATAGCATAATGTCCATAATTTAAAATATCTTAATTTTAGATTTTTTTTAATTATATGAGAAAGATTAAAATATACATGCTTTATAAATTTAGAAAGTAAAGTTTTTTCTAGGTTAAAGTTTATCAATTGTCTCAGGTACATTAAAATATTCTGAGCATGTTTTTATTCCTAGTTACTGAATGATAAACTGCGACTATCAATAATAAGGAAAAAATTAACATGTTTTGCAACAAAATAGCAAATTAAATCTTTATGTAATTGTTTTATAGCTATTAAATGATTTTTTTTAATTAAAAATTTTGAAAGAGATATCACAAATAAATTTCTAAGACTAAAATATCAAAACAAACCTTTACTTGAGAATTCTTAATCCGAAATGAAAGTACCCTGCAGTGATATTGTATTGAATTGCAGAAAGGAAATGCTCTACTTAAGATGAACACATCGAATAAATTATTATTCAATAAATTTCCTGTTTTCATAATAATTCATTAGTTTGATTATAACTACGCATCTATGTATGTGTAAAAGAAAAGGTTTTTATTAAGGTTATCTTATATTGACAAGAGGGAAACATCAATACATGTGTTTATTTTAAAGACTAAAGCGTCACTCCAAGTGACTGATTTCCTTCTTATATTAGAACTATTGAGGAATGACTCTAATATGAAAGATCTTCTTTCAATCAGGAAAGAGCAGATTTTTTCATACATTGAATAGCAGATTTTAAATCTTTAAAATATCTTCTTTATTATAATAAATCAAGATTTATTAAAATGTAGTATTTTAAGTCATTTTTTAAGTTAATAATATTATATAATCAATTCTTTCCAGTTTTAATCTCTTTATAATATTAGTAAAAAAAATACCTATGTAATCATTAATGCAATTTTAGATAAAAACTTTTGAAAGAAAAGAGCTGTTAACTTTGAAAGTGTAAAATAATTTTAATTATCAATCTAAATTCTTTTAACAGATCCATTATAAATATTTTCGTATAATATGATACAATCGAATTTTTTAATGTTTGTCGGATACTCACACTTTGTTAAAAATGGTTGATTTACACTTTAGCTTTTAAACTTTTTATGAATGAAAAATAAGATTATTCCTTTTTCTTAATCTTTTCGATTATTACTTTTGAACTACTCCGTTTTAATATTCTTGCTCTCAAAATTTGTACTTGCTTAGGTATGAAATCATTTACAAAGTTTTTTCACTTCATTTAGGCTGTGTGTGTTATTTATTTATGCCAACTTTTCTCAAGTTTCATTATTCAGGCCCCAATTTTTAATAAAATTTTTATCGTGCCCCTCCCCCTATGTACAGTAAAATGTAACTAATAATAATGTATTTTGAATATTTTGACGCTAAATCTACACCACGAGCTTAATTTTAAACCTTACAAACTACCAAGAATACTGAAATTTTTTTTTGACATTAGGAAACGGTTTTGGCAAAACAAGAATTCGGTGCCATTTTACACGCGAATCTCTTCCTGTGTCCACCATGTTGGGTATTGTTGTGGTTTCGAGAGAAATTCCAATTTGTCTCGAACATTCTAGATTATCTGAAAGATATCATCTCGAGCATTTGCAAATGCGAAGAAATTTTTTCTTATAGGAAGAAGGAGAATGTTGTATAATGCTAGTTTAAATTCCTGGCTGTCTTATTAGAGTTTATCCTTTTATTTCTATTGAATCTATCTGAATGTGTATGTTATATATGTTTTGTATTAATTGCAATATTCACAGTATTAAAATTTCATGCAGAAGATTTATTCAGAAAAATTTTTAAGCTTATCAAGAGACAATAGTCAAGCATCAACAAGTACACAGACAGATGTGTTATTCCAAAAATAAAAATCAAGAAAGTTATCTCAAGAATATTTAAATTTTGGGTTTGCAAGAACTGACACCAAAAAAGACAATTTAGAAATAAATTCCTCTTTGAATTTTGTACAGTGATAGATAATAAGTTTTCTGTACTGAAACGAAAACGAAGAACTTTTCACATATTACCATTTTAAATATCTTACTTTTGTGAAGTTGGATTTTCTGCTGTGGCTACTACTTTGAAGACAATATACAGATCTCAGCTAAATATAAGAAAAAAATTGATCGTGTCTATTTCTAATTTAAACCTTCCTTTCAGAAACTTAGTTCTGCAAAATAGACTCAAAGAATTATTAAATTTATTTTAACTTAGTAAGTTTTAATTAATTTCTTAATCAAACCTTACTAAGTTAAGTAAAATAATAGTAAGTTTTGATTTAGTAAATTGTTTTTTATTTAATAAGTTAATTTTTAAAAATTATGGGAAAATGTATTTTATTTTATATGTGTATGTGCTTTTCAGTCACAGTAAATTATCTTTTAACTAACATTTTCTATTGGATATGTTCACGCCCTTTTTTAGTGTTCTGACAGCCTCTTAGGGGTCGCGCTCTTCAGGTTGAGAATCACTGATTTATGCCATGTGCACTTTCGCTTTTCATTTTATTTTTGTAGGGCATGGCTTGTCCTGCCATGAATACTTTGATTGCTCGATGGGCGCCAAAATCTGAAAGGAGTAGGATTTCTTCTTTTATGACCATGGGTATCCAGATGGGTACTTTTTCTACTTATGCCTTATCTGGAATGCTATGTGAAAGCTCATTTTTAGGAGGATGGCCTTCAGTATTTTATATTTCAGGTAAGATATTTCGGTACAGATGCCATATAATCTAGGATGCAAAATTCTGAATTTTTTTGACGATAAAAAAAAATGTTGCCATGATGACGTATTGTGACTTGCGCGATGACGTAAATATTATGGTTGTCAAAATAGAATTCTTTGCATAATTCTTATAGGTCTCCATATCTATGACGTAATAAAATCCAAGTTGCCAGGTACATTAGAAAATCTGCCACAAAATCAAACTCAGAATTTCGCATCCTGGATTATATGGCATCTGTGCCGCTATTTCTACCATTTTCACAAAACTGATTAAGATTTCATTTAACTGATCTTATAATTTACTTAAAGTGTCACCATTCATTCAAAACTATTTTTTTCTCTTTAAATAAATGCATTTGGTTTTACACCCATATCATCCTTTTATATTTTCATAAATTTAATAGATAAATATATTAAACCTACTTGTGTGTTATACATTTCTGAGTAAAAATGCTAATAATTAATTTAAAAAATTGAAATGTTTATATTTGTTACTTTTCGTTGAACTTTTATTGAGTTACATTCATAAATAATATTATTTTCATTGAATTTAGCTTTTTTATTTTTTATATATAAATTAAATTTGATTAAATGAAAAATTTCTAGTTTGGAAATCTTTAAATTATTAAAAAATTTAATTTTAATGATCTGAAAAATTTATAAAATAAACAAGCTTTTCTTTGGTGATTGCATAAATATGAAATTAAGAGTTATATTAATTTAAACACATTCTAAAAATGGAGTTTTATATTTTTCTTGATAATTTTCCTTACAAATATTTTATTTATATTCTTATTAATAAATAATAGTTCAAAATTGATGTTTTTGTTAAAAAATCATCAATTATTCAGGATTATTATTAAAATTTCCGTTTCCTATTTATGCTTTGAAATTAACATTGTATTATCTCCCTTCATACATTCCCTTCATGCTTTAAATTCACCGTTTAGTATCACTGAAAACTAAATGATTATACTCGGCATAATGAATTTATACAATTTTTTTAAATGTTTTTACTCGGATTTTCTTCAAAAAATGCTTTTTTGAATACATTTTAAAGATTAATGTAAATAATCTCTGCCAAGACGATATTCATATTTTGATGGTTAAACATTAAAACACTTACCTTGAATTTTCATAATAAAATGTAGTGGTATATTTTTATAATCTAAATTTGATGATACTGGACGTTTTTAATATTATCGAAATTTTAAATCAAGACTTAAAATAACTTCAGTTGATTAAAATTCCAAATTTATTTTAACCAGTTCAGATTAATCGGATAGATGGAATAATGAGTTCAATTTTATTGGCACTTATCAGTTCATTATGGATGTCTATTTATAAGATTTTAATGCGACTTCTACTATTATGACTGTTTAAGAATGAATGACTTTAAGCTGTATAAATATTAATAAAAATGTGTATCAGCTGTCGAATATTTGGTAATCAGTTATAAATTGGATGTTTTGTAATTGATAATGATATTGAATTTGAAACCTTTTATCTTTAATGATTTCCATAAATCTATTCAAAGTATATTTATACAGATTAATTGCCACGTTTCTTTACTTACTTTTTTATGTACATGCCATACATCGTTTTACCGATGGCATTTTAATTGGGCTGCTGATTAACATATAATTTGTTGCAGATATTTATTGCATACTAGCTCGCTATGTCATTATCTATGTAAATTTAAGTCAGTAGAATGCGTTTTTCGTTTAACCAGTGCACCAAGAAAGTAAATATACGACTTTGTTCTAAGCTTCTCCGATAGATTGCACCACAGAGACTCCAGTCCCTCAATTTTAACATTTATCTGGAGGGGAAGGAAGTTTTCTCCAGATCATTAAACCCATGATAACTGCTTAACGACTCACCACAGAACTTACAATTCCACAGCTTTAAAGAGCACATATATCAGATGTACTCAATGGATCTTTGGCAGCATTGGGAGTTGAATCCTGCCCTTCCAGACCGCAGGCCGATGACTCTCTCTCTCTCTCACACACACACATGATTGGCGTGTTATTTATTCACTCTATATTTCCACTCCTCTGATGTCTCAACACCAAAGTTATCTCATTGTTTAAGTTTATTTTATTTGATTAAAAAATTTTCAATCCTGCGGAAAGAAAGTGTTTCTCTGATTTTAAATATCATTTTGTTTATAATATCGACAAGTAAATAAAACTGTCTATACATTTTTTAAGTTAAATGAGCAACTTGAGGACCTAACTCGTTGTGATTGATAAAATTTCTATTTTTATTTTTGGTGATTATTTCACCTCAGTATAATACACGAAAAGTGCAAACATGTAATATAATTTACACATGTTTGCACTATATGTTATATTATAATCCTAAAATTATGGAATTATTGCAACTCACATTAGTGATGAGCTGTTGCGTTATTCCTGAAATAAAGAAAACTATTTCTTAGTTTTCTGTATTGCTATTTTATTAAATGTTTTGAAAAATTGTGTGGCTTGGGATTCAATAATATAAATTTTTTTTAAAAGTTTAGTATTCTTAAATAATTCAATAAAAACAATAAGAAATTTAACTAATTCTTATTCAGTACAAGAAAACAAGAATTTTGAAGCCCTAGTTTTATTTTAGTTTTTATAGTTTTTGTTCTTCAGTAGTGCCTTTAAAAAGTATTATTTGTCGTGCTGCTTTCTTGAAATTTTAATGTTCAGCATACAACATTTCTACTTCATTTTCCGTGATTAGGAAGTGATGTGAACCAATGAATAGTATTGCCAACAGATCAAAGTGCTATTTTCCTTTAAAAAAGCAAGAAATTCTCAATTCTTTGCAAAGGTAGTTCTCTGAGTGATTCATAATATTATTGTCGACTTGTAGAATTGTAATTGGAAAAATTGAGCTGTTAACAGAAGTCAAAACAAGGTCGTGGGCAGCAATATATGATCAGGGTGATGGTATTGTACCTGGTGAGTAAATGGTTCTAAAAAAGTACTATTCAAAATCGTATTCAGGAAGTTACTTGCAGTAGTAATGATTGAAACAGATTTATGGATTGTGTTTCACTATCAGAAGGACACAATTCTGTTCACGTTTAGTCAAAAGCATTCCATAAGGATTGACTAAGAACAACATTCTCTTCATCAATGAATCTCCCTTTATTTTATAATCATACAGACAATAGAAGTAATACCTAGAACAATTCTGTAACTCTGGACTATATGATTCAATATAGAGTAGGAGACATAGTTATTAGCATAGCCGGTATATTTATTAATAGCTACTACAAACTGTACATCATCAGGAATGGACTACTAATAGCTTAACAGTAAAAATGATACTTTTAAACTTACTGTAGTTTTTATGCTGTTATAATGATGAATAAATTTCTTTCTATAGATGATAATATTAGGTCTTATTGCATAAAACTCTAGTGACGATTTCATTTTAGATTAAGACATAATCCCAATTTATTGGCTAGTATGTTAAAAAACAAAAACAGAAGTTTTGGAATAATTTAAAAATATTCTCAATTTTCTATAATATCTATAAGAAGTTTAGCAGTTAAAAAGATGATTTCCATAAGTTTGGGAAAGAATTCCAATTCCATAATTCTGTCAATAATAGATTCTCATTGATTACATGCATTGCTAGCTCTTTCATGTAAGGAAAAAATATGCTTTTCATTGAAACATATTTCATTCAGAGAAATCATATTTTGTTTCCATTTATGATGTGCGTAAAATGAGCATTTCTTTATAATTGATGAAAAAATTTTTATTTCGTTATTCTGTGTATAATTTTCCTTTCTATAATAAATATTGAAAATATATCAATTAACAAAGTACTTTTTTATAACTCTTCAATTTATATTAAAAAACTTAATATTTTGTAATTATTTTGATTATTAAATTTAATTGTATTTGTACATAAAAAACTAATTAAGTTCCAATAATTGCAGAATTATTTTGTTAAATGAATTATATATAAGTTCTTTTGATAAGAAAAAAATTCAAAAACAGTTTTCAATATTTTACTAATAAAACATTTTTATTTTAAAAATTATTATATTAATATGGCGCTTTTATTCATGATATTTGCCTTTTACTTTTTTACCAAACCAAGGAAAATGAATTTCATTATGATTAATCAGCAATATTCAGTTGGTTTTTAGGAAATGAGCAATAGTTTTTGTAATGAAAAAATTTTTCATAGAGGAAATTTACGAAAATTATTTTCAGTGTATTTAATATTATTACATTTTTCAGTTCTTTTTTTTTTTTATCAGTTCCTGTAAATCTTTACAAAGATAAAAGTATTCTTCCTTTGCTTATTTCTTTTGAAAAATAAAACGTTGTAATAATAATTGAGTGTTTATATAAATTATAAAATAAATTATTTAGAAATAATCGTCATAAAATCTATAAGAATAAAGAGAAAGAAAATGCTTGTTGACAATGACTTTGAATTTCTTATAAATCAAATACAAGAATTGTATTTTTCGATTCTTCGAACACATTTAAAATATATACTTATTTATATTTCATTTTAAAATTGCGTTTCTTTTCATACATTATTAAAGCTTTATGCCATTTTACTCTTGACAGGTTTGCTCGGGTGTATATGGTTTATATTTTGGATTACACTTGTATATGAATCTCCAGAAAAACATCCTGGCATAACAGAAAAAGAGCTGAATTTCATTAAATTAGGACAAGACGCAGTACAATTTGATGTAAATATTGATTTTCTGAATTTTAAAATTTTATTATTTGGAGATAAAATGATAACTATTTAAATTCGGTCATAAAATACCAATAGTATACTACATCATATCTGAATTATTTTACATAAATAATAATAGAATTAAAAAACTATTAAAAGTAATTTTTTTAGATGATTTTATTGTTACTGCGTGTGTTTTCCAATCACAAGTTCTTCACACACAATATATATATAGATATTTTAAATAATGCATATCAAATTCAAATTGCATTTTTATTTATTTTTCTCTCATATCTTATTTATTTATCTCATAATCTCTGATTAGGTAATATTCTAATACTGAATGCATATTTATTTTAATTTGGCATGTAAAATTGTCATATAGCAGGGATATCTTTAGAGAAGACTAAATTATTACTTAAAGTGAAACTACAATATAGCCGACAAATCTTCATAAGAAACTACAGACTAAAAATGAGCTGATTCAAACAAAGATCTAGGGTAAATCTTCTATAAAAAATATAAAAAAAACTAAACTTTTGGCTTACATAATCTCTTAAGGCAAGAAAGCAGTGCAACTACATGAAAAGTTTCTTGGAACATCAAGGAACAAATGAGGTTTTTTTTAGAACAATACCTTCCACAAAATTACTGATTGAAATACTTTTTTGTCCAAAAATTCTTCCCCAAAACTTCATTCAACGTAGGTTATAGTCATTATTAAAATCTTCAATTTGAACTTGGCTATTAAAACTTGTGCTAAATATTTCAAATAGTTTGAAAAGATGTTGGTATAGCTTTAGTTTCATCACGAGAAAAATGAAATCATCTCATCAGGGCAAATAAAGCTAAGAAATTTAAATCCAATGTAACAAGCTGAAATTCTTACTACTAGTTAAGCTTTTAATTAAGTCATGAGTCTTCCACTTTCAATTAATATATGGTCCTACAGTCAAGTCAGCGTAAAATCCCTTTTTAATCTAACAATATTTTTACAGTAATGTAATTCAACAGAAGTTTTTGGCACTCGCATAAACATCAGACGTATTAAAACACATATTGGTGTTCAAGATAACAAATCTGAGAAATAGATGGAAAAATTATCCTCTTCTTATAAGTATGAGTGCATAAGAGGAAGATAAATTTTCAACCATTCTTCAACCAATTTCGAGATGTCTATTTAAAAGCAATCTAAATGCATAGATTCTGGAGACATGGCAAGCAGACTGGATGAATGGCACTACCGGGTAGCTGATCTATGAATTAGTTCCTGCTGTCAGAAGAACTGCTTTCAACTGGAGCAAGAATGAAGTTCTCTTCTAACAATGCATGGCCCTTCTCACACCTGTTTTTATCAATCCCATTTTTCATCACCAGTCATTGGAATTTTAGCAGCATAGTTCATTCCATTATCTGGTGATTTTCTCCTTAACTTCATTCTTCGTATCTTGTTAAACTAGGAATTAATCTTGTTGAGTAGAAGGTTATTTTAAAGAAGAATCTCTTCTCTCAAACCAGATCCCTAGATGAATCCTTAAACGAATATGAACCTTTTTATGGACTAGGAATAACTGCACAAAGAAGAAAATGCTTTTTATTGACATGTTAAACAAGTGAACATTTACTGACCCACAAGAGCCTTGTAAATAACTTCATTTGTATAGTTTTCTATTTTTTATGCAGTCTATAAATATTTTCAGTAGTAATATATAAAATATTTTAAAATACTCCATGTAAATTTTAAAAATGCTAAATAAATTTTCTAGAGAATCACTTCGAAACTAGCAAAACTCCTCTTAATCCAAGTACTGGGAGGCCTCCTAGTGTGAGTCATATAGCCTCCAAATATGTACTATAATATCTATTTTATAAAGGCATGGGTTTCAATGCAAAGAAATTAAAATATCAAACAATAATTGTTAGACAAATTCAAATTTTTTGGTGAAATTTAAATTTGATCTCAGTTAAATACAAAACTCCTGAATATTTCTGGAATTTTAAAGTATTTTTAAATTTTTCCTTAGCTCTACACACAGGGAAAAAACTTAGTAAATGTATTTTAATTTAAAAATATGAGTTGTAAGATTTTTGCTTTTAAAAGAAGTCTAATTTCTTTGTAGTTGATTCCAAACAGGAATTTATTTGTAAATGATAATCCTTTCGGTTTCATTCGTAAGCGATATTTTAGTTATCTTTCCACGCTGATAATGTATTGTGCAAAATCAATGATGTACACTGCATCAACATGTTGGTAGATAAATTGCTTGCAGAAATTTTGAAATTTTATGATCTACGTTATATTTATTACTACTACATTATATATAATTTTTGTAATGCTGCATTTTCAAGTAAATTAAAATTATGGGATTTCTGGAAAAATATTTCAAATTTTATGTGTTTATGTGTTTATGCATACTTTGGTGTTTTGTGATTAACAAGACATAAAAGTGGAAAGAAATGAGTATTATTGATTTTATAATAATAAAAATATTATTTATTATTACAAAATTGTTATACATTATTTTGCTATTTTTTATGGTGAATTACACACACACACACACGCACGCACGCACACGCACGCACGCACGCACACGCACGCACGCACGCACGCACACGCACGCACGCACACGCACGCACGCACGCACACGCACGCACGCACGCACGCACGCACACGCACGCACGCACGCACGCACACGCACGCACGCACGCACGCACGCACGCACGCACACGCACACACGCACACGCACGCACGCACACACGCACACACATATATATATATATATATATAAATGTAAGTGATTATTTGTGCTAAACTGTTTCGTTTTTTAAGTAGAAATATTAATGTTATTAATGTTGTTTTTTAATTAAAATATTATTTTCTTTTTATCATTGATTGATGTACTCATAATGAAAAAATGACGAAGCTTTTTAAATAACATGAATAACATAATGTATTTAATTTAACACTTGGCCATTATATATTTGCTGCATTAATGGTATCCATTAAAGTTCACTCGAAGTAACACTGACATTAAATTATTTGAGAAATAACCATCTAGTAATAATGATGAAATATCATCATTAAATTATTTGAAATAAGCATTTTTTCAGTAATTTTATATATTTCAGTTGCTTTGAAAGAAAATCTTTAACGGTGGATGATTTTTTTTGTCAATATAGTTTTTTTTTAAGTAATCCAAGAACGCTTGTAATGCTTTAATTTCTGTCTATTATTTGATAAGAGACATGTGTGTGTAATAAAAGTTTTTAAATAAAAATGTTTTGTTACAATAAGTTACATTCATAACTTACTAATAGATATTTAATAAGTCTATGTAATTTTTTATCAGCTACTTTTATTAGATAATTTTATCTGTCCTTTTGATTATCTACGACCTTTCTACACCAGCTGCATTTAAAAGATCTGTCCTTGAGAGCAAAATTGTAGTACAAATAAAAGAGTTCGCGTTTTTCTTCTGAAATTCTTATTCAGATAATCAGGATCATAAAACTATAGTACAAGAAATGTAATTCATGGTAAATAAGCATTTTTTTGATATCAAAATATAAAGGGAATGCTATTAATAGTAAATAAGCACTTCGTACGAAATCAAACTTTAATGGGGAATGCTTATTTTAATAAATAATGAATGTTTTACAATTGATGAATAAATTTCTTGCATTTATGATTCTACAAAATAAAACTGATTAAATCCACTAAAAAAATAAAATATACAAAAACTGACAAAATTTACACAGAACTTAAATAACATATATTTAAACTATTAATAATCTGGATATAAATACATTGTAATTTGACAAAACTTTTCTCTGAACCAGTTACAATTTCTTATAAATTAAACTTATGTAATATATGATACGACATAAAAAATCTATTATTTAAAAAGTGTGAATTTTAATATTTTCATAAATTATTTATTTTGGTAAATTTAGTATATTCAAAGGTCATTCAAGTTTGAATTTCTATTTAAAAAATATATATTGTCTAAATTTTAATGATTAATGGGAATACCTCATTAATAGAGAAGCCTTAGGTTTTACTTATTTTAATTATATAAAATTGTTTGATAAATATTTTGGTGGTATAAATAAAAAAAGCAATAGATGAATACAAAGTGACGTATTTTTTTAAAATTAATTTGGAAAAATACAATTTATTTAGAAATTGAGAATATTTTTTGCTAGTATCAGAAATGCTTTCAATTCACTCAGGATGGAAAATTCTACTAGAAGTACTCAATGTTAGAATAGTATGCGTTTTCCATGGACATAGATACATCGTCGGAGATAACTGGAATGGCCGTTATCCTTGTGAGATTTATTCTAAACGTGCAATTAAGTTTAAAATTTAAGAATAGAGGAATCCGGGAGAGAAATTTCTTTTCATACATTCATCTTTTGGGAAGAAGGGTTTATAAATGAAGGGATAATTTCCCATGCCTCTGTTGTAAAGCTACAAATACTCAAAACAGAAGCACATTGCATACAGTGAGGAAATAAGTTTGAAGAACTGAAAGACGTTTAAAAAGTGTCCGATGAAAAATTGCATATCATTCTTTGGCATTTTTTTCTTGCAAGAATACTTAACGAACATCTTGTAAAAAAGCAACTTGCTGATAACTAGGGTAGAAATCTGAATAACGTCTATAAATAAAAATCCCCAAGAAAAGTAAATATTTCAAGTTGAGGAAGAAATAAATAAAAAAACAGAATATTAATTAAAATGGCAGTTATAGAAACACTAGCGATAGGTTTTCAATATGAATGAAGAAAAAGCAATGATATCAAAAATGAAATCAATGTCAGAAATTCACTGGAACAGATAACTCAATGTAAAGTTGTTATTAACATTGTAAAAATAGATTTATTGTGCATGGTAAATTTTTTGAATCTAACCAAAAATTTAATTGTTTATATCCGATTTATCGAATTTAATGATATTTATCATTTTGGTTTAATTAAGCAAGTACAATGCATTCAGTTATATTTTATGGTAGATTATGCCTTCAAAATTAATTTAAATATTACGTATATTACAAAGTTTACTTAAATGATATACGTAATTTTTTTGAATATTTATTTCACTGTTTCATACTGTAGAGACGTTAAAAAAGAACTACACGTTCAAACATTTTTCTTCTGAAATATGTAAACTGCAAAACTAGATATTGAGTGTTTAGAAAAAAAAAGGAGCTTACTTCTTGATAATCTAATAAAAATATTTGCTTTCACGAATTTAAGAATTTAATTATTTTATCAAGAAGTCTTTGACATTCGTCTTCAAGAGCAAATATCTGAGACTAAAGCGAAAATAAATATCGCAAATATTCATCTTTCTTATATTCATTTAAAATTTCCACATATCTTATAATCTATATATTAACCTTTGTCAAATTAAACATAAAAAAGTCTCTTAATCATATTCAACTTGAATAAATTAATAACATTTTACATATTACTTTCGGTTACCATAATTTTCTCAATTACATTTTCTAATTTTGTACCACCTGTGTTTTTAATTTTTTTCTTAAAACTTACTGAATGTAGGAATTTTTTTATTGATTAATATATTCTAATTTTATTTCAGTTTACATTTCTTTATATTTCGGTTTTTCATTATTTTTTTTTTCAGAAACAGCAGATCAAAGTCCCTTGGAAGTCGATATGGTCATCAATTCCTGTATGGGCAGTGATTATAACTCATTTTGGACTTAACTGGATACTCTACACTTATTTAACAATGATGCCTACCTATTTCTCTAATATTCTCCACCTTGATTTAAAAAATGTAAGCAATTCTTTTTTATAAAACGAATGGCGATTTGTTTTCCCAAAATTAATTTTAATATCAGTATGATTTTCTTTAAATACGAATATCGTACATAAAAGAATTTCTGAAAATAATCAACTAACTCTTTAATAAACTACCCTGTGTAGAAAACAAAGCAATTTTATTATGAATATTATGGTAAAATAGAAAAGGAGACATAATATTTCAGATTTGTTATTCTGTTGCAATGGTCAATAAATATGTGAAAAGTAAATCATATAGATGTGTATGGGGTACTTGAAGACAGCATCATGAAATTAAATTCAGTTTTACATTCCAGGGTCCTTTTTCTTTTCGAATGTAAAACTAGGATAATAAAAACATGCTCCCTTTGTATTTTTGTGTTGCCAGTCAAGGTTAAGAGAGGAGATTTTTGACCAATCCCTGGAAAAATAGGAGTTTCATCCGAATCAAAAACTAACCAATTGAAGAAGTAGGATGTGTGACTAGAGAGATAAATGAGAGACAAGATCGGAAGCTGAGATAAAAAGGAAAAAAAATGGAGAGATAAAAGAGTAAAAGAGAGAGGAGTTCAAGTCCTTTTCGATTGCAGACTTCACCTTAATAGAGGTGGAGAAATATTGAAAAAAAAAATGAAGATAAAACAGTTATCTGCTGAATGGAGAGTGATGATCCGGAGAAACGATGGAACAAAGCTGCCTGGAATCTGATAGAAAGGAATGAGCATCCTTCTCAATTAAGAGCTATATTTGGATATAGGAAGAATATGGAGAGATCAAAAGGATACTAGGAGAAAGGTGAGAAAAAGAGAGTCGGTGAATGATCCGTGAAAGTGGGAGAGAGTTTTAGTAGGGAGATGACTTTAATACAATGGGTGGAATTTTATATGCAAGTGCTTGTCCTATAGGAGTGAGTCTATTAATCTCTTCCTCATTACCCTGGTCCAAGATTTATTTGTAAATAGCTTACTAGGAAACTTAAGCTACGATAAAATTCAAATTAAGAATGCTATTATCTACAATATATAATTATTGTCTTTAAATTAGTTAATATATAATTATTTATTTAAATTAGTTAAACTGAACTGTAGTCTCTATCATTTATCTATGATCTACGAACTTGGGTTAACTCGGTTCTTCCTACGAGACTAAATTAAACACTACTTACGTTCTTGGCTTTAGATTCAATTTAGTTTTGTGTTTAAATACTAAGTTTTTTTCCATCGTTTTCATTAACAAGTAGATAACTGAGAGTTAGATAGTGAAATACCATGAAATAACTGTACAAAAGTTAACATTTAATGCTGATATTTTCAAGATATTGACATTTTTTGCACAGAACTATATACTACTCAGTCACAATAATATAAATAAAAGAAAATTTAACCTTGTGACTGTCTGAATTAAATTATTTTTAGAATGGATTATTCTCTGGTCTTCCCAGTTTGATGATGGCCATTTTTTCTGTCCCAGCCTGCATTGTAGCAGATTCACTGAGGACCAGGGGTCGTCTAAAGATTACTATGATTCGGAAACTATTCAACAGCATTGGTAAGAAAAAAAGTATTTTCCTATTTATATTACTGATATTATGAAACATTTTATTTTGATGATTAAAAGCGTAAAATATTCAATTGATAAAAAACTTAATAAAATCTGAATTTAAAATTTTTTCATATGTACCATTTTACATGGTGGTTAAACATTACGAAAAATAAATAGAATAGTGTTATACATTCTTATATCTTATTAAATACATAAATTTTGATAAGTAAATTTAATGAAAGATTATTTCGGTATTATTGAAATAATCAGCAATTCATATATTTGGTTCATATGATTTGAGCACACACAAACTTCTTTTTCAATATTTTTAGTAATTCTTTTCCGAGAACAATGCATATTTTTTAAATAATAGTTTAATGAAATAATGGATAAGTAGTCATTGTTATAGTGTGAAATTTAAAATTTTTCTGCAGTCAATTAAATTAAATTATTTTCTGTGTAATAAAAATTGACATTCTGTAACTCACATAATTTTTGTAATTACAAAAGTAACATTTTAAAAGTTTAGTAACGTTATTTGGCTCATTAAAAATTTACTTATTACATGAAAAACTCAACAAATAAAGCTATATGCATATGGGAATTTTATGATATAAAGAATATTCTTTTTCCACTTGCAGATTATCCCCCTTTCATGTATTGCGTTGTCAACAAATTTATTAGACAAATAAATATAATTTAATGCTATCTACCTCTGATTCATTTGTTTTGCAAAATTTTTGAAAGATCCATATCTGATTATTTATTTAGTTTACTGGTTCGCAAACTAAATTTAATATTCAGCATTTTTGTTTAACAAAATACATTGAATGTGAATTGGCTTGTTAACATACTCAAAACTGAAGCAAAAAATAGAAATTAATTAATTTACTATACATACATACATACATATATACACACACACATATATACATACATACATACATACATACATACATATATATATATATATATATATATATATATATATATATATATATATATATATATATATATATATATATATATATATATATATATATATATATATATATATATATATATATATATATATATATATATGTACTCAATAGCAGATGTAAATTGAGTTTAAGCAGAGCTTCAAAATTGACAGCATAAATAAACTATCATCAAATATTTATAGCATGAAAATGAATTTGAATAAAGCTGAGTCACTTTATTTGATTACTGTAGCATAATCAATGAACATAAATGAACATATTTTTGAAATGCATATAATTAATAAAATTTTGCTTATCTTAGGATACCTTGATTATTTCGGATTGAAATTAGTTTAAAATTAATATCCTTGCATGACTTGGTGAATTTTTAAAACCATAAGAAAATAAAAGGTGACTTTCATTGCGAATAAATATAGGATTTAATCAATGAAAATTATTTTTGGGACATTTTGAAATTTTCTCAATGCATCAGGAAGAGATTTTAATAGCAAATTTTTATATTTTATATATGCGCCAAATTGTGCTTAAATTCAATTTTTTAGAGTAATTGACAAACATAAATGATTTTTGAGATGTTATTAAAATTCGTATTTGTGATACACTATTCCTATAATTCCATATCCTCTGAGTTTAACCACAGTGTACAATAACATTTGAAGGAAATTCATTAAATTTTTCCCATTGACAACTATTTTATTACTGAGAGTCCGCCTAAATTGGTGAAATACCATGAAAAAGAATAAAAGTGACAGTTGGATTTTGTCCTATCATCTTTAGAAGAAAAAAATCAGTAGATTCTACATATTTCGAGGAGACACTATTAGCGATATTTTTGCTTGAAACAGAAGATTAAAAATTGTAGTACCGCAAAAAGACAATTTTACGCTTTAGATTATACATTCTGATAATGATGTATGTTAAACATATTTTGTGTTAATTTTCATATTTTAATAAAGGTTTCATCAACATCATTAAGGAACTGTGACAAATAAAAGAATATACTACATGTAAAAAAATAAAAAACTACGTTTATGTTCCAATATTTATTTTATAAAACAACTTTTACTGCACTAGTGCTATTTATAAATATTAAACTTATAAAAACATTAAATACATTACTAAATAAACTTAATTCAGTGACATGTACTTTTATAAAAATTATCAAATACTTTATCCATAAAAATCATAATATATTTCAAATTCGAATAGGTCATGGCAATTTATTTTTTCATATGTTGATGACTTCGCATTTTTAGAAATGAATTGGTGAACTGCTGTTCAAAATACTTTTTCTCATTTTGAGAATATTTAGCTATAGTTAAACTTTTTAAATTTTCAGCAATAAATATCTGAATTTGTTTTTTAATATTTTAAATAACTGAACACACGTTTTTACAAAAAAATAAAACACAGTTAAAATTTTAAGGATAAACTGGGAATCTACAAAAATTTAGGGTGTTCGTATCATATGAAATAGTTAAATATTAATGATACATAGTTTTAGTGCTAGGTACGGTATAATATATACGCCTTAACGTATTGCTGAATAGAAACTAATAGAGAATATTTGTATTGAAATATAGGCTTGTTCAAAAATTTCTGTTTGATTGAATAATCTTATAATGTATTGAAACTTATTGAGCAAGGAAGAAAAAATATCGTATCCAGAACGATTATGAGAATGAAAACCAACTTATGTATAACATAGTAAATAAAAGTATAGTAAAAATAAAGATGCATAAAACTCTTAAATATTTTGTTATAGTAATTAAATAGCTAATAAATATCGCCAGACACATTTTAGGAGCATTCATTACTGATCTAGATGAAAAAATGCTTAAAATACTGTTACAATCACAAAATCTGAAAGAAAGAACAAACAATGACTGTAGCTTAAATTTCAAATTTATGTTCCAATGTTTTATATCGATGCATATAAAAAGCCAAGTTACTAATCTGAATAACACAAAGCGTTTTACGCCCATCTTTGCTTAATACAAATAATAGAATCAGCCAACTTAGTCTACAGTTCAACCTTCCCAAATGAATGCAGTGTTACTGCGAATATTCTTGTTTCTTCATGTGAAAATACTTTTGGTGTCACAAAGCAAAGTAATTTGAGAGACATAGGTAAACAACATTTAACTACAACCAGTTTGTATCCAGAAGAATTCTAAATTAAGATACACATCTTTTTCGGTTTTCAAGATATCTTGGAATCAATGGATACACATAATTAACCTATATATCCTAAGTAAATATATTTTAATACTGCAATAAAATTTATGATTTCAAACCCCACATTCGTTCTGTAGAGAAACTGCGAAAAGTATCTTTGCAATCGACTAGTTTTGCCGACTCACTGTTAACATGATGAATTTGACAGTATTTTCTACATCGCTTTGACGGTATCGCGTTGATGGTATCGCGTTGACATTTTTTTTTACATCTATCCTATTTGTTTCTAGGAATCAATTAGCCTAAGGGATATAGTACATAATGAATACTAAAAATTGCTTTCCTCAAACTCAAATTTAACTTAGCTTATGATATTTCTACTAATTACATGCAGTGCAATAGTAGCCGCTTAGTTCTATGCTTGTTGTATTATGATATGGACTGAAAGTGGCTTTAATTTGAGTTCCGATACCTTCGGGATTACATCCTAATGAGTTTATTAAATATGCATTCAGAATGTGAAGCAAACTCTAGGAATATTATGTTATTAATTATAGCAAAAGATAAGTTGTTTAAGCTCCTCAAAATTCATAGAAGTCAATGATGAAATTTTTTAACATTGTGGCTTTATGTATAAGAATTTCTGATTCAAAGGAACTCCTCTGTGGAATTATCATACAACATATATTTCAAATACTTAGCCAGATTCCCAAACGTGGATTCTTTTTGTGAGCTCTAAATTTCATTGCATGAAAGATATTCAAATGAGAAGTGAAATTAAAATTCAGAATACTGCATCATGTCTCTATTGTTGTAGCTTATCTTCAAGGGGTCTGACGGAGTCAGACCAAAATCAAGAAATCTGTTAACGGAAAGGAAATCGATGACAAGGAAGGGAGAAGTGTAGACATCGTCCCATAGTATATTAATACAATCCAGGATATGCTCAGGAGAAGCTTGGTGTCCGTGGCACTTAGGACAAATGGGAAAGGTCTTGTTACCCGCTACAAAAGTGAGGCATTTCAGGTGGCTAGAGGCAAGACGCGCAAGGCAAGTACTGGATTTCCTATCACAGGAAAGAGCCAGAGAAAGTCCCGGATTTCTACCCTTATAGAAGTGGTGAGTCAAAAGTACTTGCCAATCGGTTTTAAACTGGGCTTTTCTCAGGGAAAAGAGTTCAAGATAGGAAAGCGCGGAAGGTGAAAGAGCAGGATTTCCTGATCCATCCTTTGCTAAAGAGTCTGCTATGTCATTGCCTCCAATACGTGAAACGGGATCCATTGCAAATAGATATTATGCCAAAGGGAGATAATTTTAAGCTTGTGTAGAATAGAAAGACTTGTTTGGTCTCGCAAGCTGGTCCATTTTCGCAGATGTTGATTTGAATTGCGGCTATCAGTTAATATCCAGACCCCCTTAGTCCTGTTAGTAACCTCACCGTGGCAAGGGGGTGTTCCTAGGAGAAGTGAGCGAAGTACGTCGGGATATTTTACTCCTGATAGGTTCACCCAAGGCGTGAAGGCCACTTTATAATTCCCAGGTAACACTAACAGGCATGGAGCCAAGACAGTTTTCTTCCTCACGGTGCTCCAGTCTTTCGACTACAGAAGCTGCACTTTTTCGCCCTATGTCAAATGATATCGAGATTGCATCGTCAGTCGCGTAGGATAAACAGGGACGCTCTCGAGGTTTAGGCAGAGGCATCATGCCTCTTTTATTCCTAATCAAAATGTTGCGTAAAGCCTCCTAACAATATGTCTATTATTATATAAAGATCTATATTTAGACCACTGTGTGAAATATGGGAGAAGAAAATTATCTGATTTTGCGCCAATATCCTTTTAACGCAGAACAATGCAATCGTTCGACAATATTTCAAGCTTTTTTCTACTGAAACATCTAACAATTATACAATTATATTTCCTTTGAATCAGTTCAGTAGATTTATGCTACACGTTTCTGAGTGTCATTCGACTGATTTTCACCATTTTTTATTACTGTAGAACGTTATATATTAATGATAGTTGCATAATTTAATGAATTAATATATGTATCCTTTGATTTATATGTACATACGACCACAGTTAAATGTTGCTTAAATTAAATTATGCACTTTGGTTTTTTGTCGCTTGTGAAGGCTCATATATTGATAACATAAATTTGAAGATAACAGTTCCTATTTTATTTATAAGAAAAGAAATTACCTCCTTATAAATACAAGTTACCAGTTTGGAAGTACTTCGCAAAAATAAACTTAATAAAATCATATGTTATTATATAAGTGCGCATTAATTATTGTTTAAAGAAAGTTTCAGTGGTTTCGTAATGATTATTAATTGAATATGCTTGATCACTATTTCAATAAGTTACTTCAAATATTCTTAAAATAAGCAACACACAATTGTTATTTTCTTTTAAAAAGTTTTAGGTTTCAAAATATGATCAAATATTTATGTTGTAAACATTTTATTATAAGTGTTTCTGAAAACTTGTTTTTATTTTTAACCAAAGGAAAAAAAATTTCATTTTAGAAATTATTTGTTTGCTGAAAATAAACCACTAAATTGAATACTTTATTCTTAAATTATTATCTAAGCAAAATGTGTTTTTATTTAAGATGTTTCATTCTGATGTATATACTTTTGTACAGGTCATACCAAAATAGCATTGGGAATCACCCTCATTTTAAATAACAGTATATTAAAATTGTAAATAAAATAAATATAAAAATAAGAGATTACTTTTATGACATAAAATTACTACTACGGGGTAAGCCAAATCACCAAAAGTATAATTTTATCACATTATATTTAAATATCTTCACTAGATCACTATAGAATCAAATTTCCACCAATATTTTAGGAAAACAATATTTGCATTTGTTTTAATTTTGGGTACAAAGTGAACTAATTTTTATTCAACGCAAAAAACACAGCTTTAATATTTCTAATGAGTCAAGAGTCAAGATATTTTTAAATTATTAATATGATAAGTTTAATTTACATGAAAATCCTGCAAATCACAAAATGCGTCTAATTATATTGCAATTCATAAAATCATTTCCTCTTTTTTTCTAGAAAATGTATCATTATTTGATGTGAAATACATTTTGTTCCAATAACTTTATTAACACGCATTCACTATATTAAAATTTAACCAAACTTATTTCCTTGCATTCTTATCATACAAAAAGCCATTGTATATACATACCATTGTATCGTCTTAAAATTAGATTATTCCAGAAAAGATTTTTAGTTGTTCAGAATTACGTTGTGTAATTCTGAATTATTAATTCTGAAATAATTAAACAATCCTGCAATGATGAAAATTTTCTATTATAAAATTGTGACTTTGTTTCCAGTTTAAGGAGAAGCTGAACAGGGGAAATATTAATTTTGCTGTTAACATGTAAAATGCATAGATACTTATGTTCATTTGTTTGTTATATTTAAAAACATTTTATAGAAATTCTTCACGCAATTATATCGTAGCTGTTATCAAATGTTTAATCACGTTCATTTTAAATGAAAAATTTAAGGAATTTATAATTAAAATAAATTAAATATGTCATAATGAGAAAAAAAAATTTTTTTTGCAGCATTCTATGGTCTTGGGTTTTGTTTACTAGTTATCGTGTTTGTTGGTTGTCAACAGTTTCTAATAATTGCATTATTTGGAATATCATTCGCTTTTAGTGGCTTTTTGTTCTCGGGATTTATTGTTACACATGTGGATATGAGTCCACAATTTGCAGGTATGTATGATAAATTTTCTAGAAACGCTTAGTTTAATTTCATGAATAATTGTTTATGTTGTGCTTTTATTTTTTTTTTATTAAAAAGAAGCTTGTATTTTTAATGGTTACAAAACTTTAAATATTTGCATTGTCAAAAACTTCTCATTTTAATCCTAATCATTATCAAGAATTTTAAATTTTTCGAATAATTTAGTTATTTATCAAAATGTTTCCTTGTTTGATAATTTTAACTCTCTTAAAAACATTTAATTTTAAAGTAATGTTTTTATATATCTATGTCATAATATTTCGAAAAAGAATCCAATTATTAAAATAATAATGTTCCTAGTTTCTGTTGATGAATATTTTATGGATATAATATTTTCTACTCTTTTTACTTTGATATAGTTATTTATTGTCGCATTTAATTAAAAGAAAGAGTATTTATGATGTTAATAATAAATATATTAAAGTTTTGTTAAAAATATGTCTTTTTATTTTTTATTAATTAACCAAATTTTGGTATAGAATATGATTTCAAACGATTGTTTAATTATTTAAAAAAGAATCAAAATATTTATTTGAATTATAACTTTATGAAGCCTGTGGTTATTTTGGTTTTATTCAATTGCTTATAAACTTGGTTTAAAAATAAAATTTAACATTAAAGATTCCCATAAAATTTTTTTGATTAAGAAAATTTATTTTGTAGGAATAGGCTAAAATTTATATCAATTTGAATAGAAGATTTTCTAGCAAAGTAAGCAATTCACAGTCTTTTATTCTTGTAAAAATGTAAAATAAAAAAGCCTTGTAAATGCCAAATGAAATAGAGCTGATATCTATTGCTTTAATTGAATTCTGAACCAATGCAAATGCACAAGGTATGGGGGGTGATTCTTATAAAATCTGATATATGAGCATGCATTTCAAAGGTGTTCCAAAAACTTAAAACAAATCATCTTGAAGAATTTTTCATGGGAAAACAAAAAATCTAGCAAAAGAAATAATCAAACATGGAATATATTCTTTTTTAAAATATTTATTGTCTGTATTTTGACAATCATGTAATCAAACCGCATTAAATAATGTGGAATCATGGAAAGTGTATGCTTATATTGAACAGTACAAATAACAGATTGTCTTGCAGACAAGAGTACAAATGTAAATAAATATTATAATTATAGTAATTATTAAGAATTTTTAGGAAAAATCATATTCGTTTAATGTTGTCCCCATCATGCATTAATTAAGTTTCAAGCCATTGAGAATGTTCAGTACCATGTCACAATTATTCTGATTCAATGTTTCTAATACAGATGGCTATTAACAACTGAAACATTTGTGAATAAAAGCAACATTTTTGAATGTGCTTCGTAACTATTAATTTACAATAATAGTTACCATTTTTTTATAAAAATAAATTCATATAATCCTATAATAGGTGGTAACTTTATTGAAGGTTTGTAAGTCTTTAATGGGATCTTTGAGTTTCGACGGTAAAAGACGTGATCAGAATGCTTTGTCCAGACTCAGATCTCGCCATCTTCGGACTCTACGGATCTCCCAGGACTAAACAAATCTTTCTCACCCACTCTTCGTGCAATATTAACGATGCCAGTCCCGAACACCTACTGAACTGCATTGGATTTTTAAAGAGTGAACTTTTATACAACCCTTCAGCTGTCCTCGATTCTTTGAAGGCAAAGGATGTCATAGACCTGTTCTGATTCAGACCAGGGGATAAGAAAGAAGAAGAAGTCATTGATTCCCATTGCAAAAGCGTAAAATGTCAAACTTCTAAAATTTTCAAAAAGAAAAAAATTATAGGACACTTTCTATCTGTAGCAAGTATGACCGAAACATTTATCTTGGCATTTAGAAGTTTCTAAGGGTAGTGTTTTAAGTCAAGACAGAATACACACAACGGAGAAACAGAAATAGTGGACGGAAAGAGAAGCTTAGTAAAAGAGACGATGGTTATTTAATTTATGGATAAAAAGCAAATAACTGTAGCAAAAGTAGCTGCAAATACTAATCAGTATCTAAATTCTCCTCTGTCTCTAATTAGTTAAAAGGCACCACCATAAGAATAATTTATGTCATGGCAACAATTTCCAAGCCTAATGTTAATCGTTGTTCATAGCGTTGCCACACTCACAAAACCTAGACAACTGATAAATGAAAGAACGTAATATGGTTTTTTTGCACTTTCCCTTACTACAAGACTAATGAACGCATGGAGGATAATTCATAAGCGTATGATTGTGATTGTCTCCTACCACGTGTCAGACATAGGGACATATCTGTCATGGTTTTCTGCTGGACTAATCGTAACCATGGAAAGAAGACCCTTTGGGGAGAAACATTGAGACATTTTAACTGACGAGATCAATCCCATGATTCAAACCTATTCATGAATCAAGATCCAATTATGGTTTGATGAAAGACATGTTTATATGTATGTGTGGGTGTGTGTAATTAGGTATACTATATCTTGTATTTCACATTTTTTTAAGCAATAGTTTGCGATTTTGCTAACACTTTATACATTCTTGTCAAATTTTAATATATTTATGTTATACATCTTCATAATTCCAAGCATATTAAATGCCTTTTTTTCCTTGTAATTTTAATATAGGTATTTTATTTGGCATCACAAATTGTATCGCAACATTACCAGGTTTTCTTGCACCTGCATTCGCAGGAATGATTCTTGATCATGGAGTAAGTGTGTCATAAGTCTAAAATTCAGAAAATATTTTTTGATTTTATTAACATTTTGCATATTTAAAAATATTTTAAGCCAATAATTTAATAAGGAACTAAGCCAAGTACTAAATATATCTTGAATTAGATAAAAATGTCTTCATAAAATCAAAACTTTAAAAATTACATAAAATTTGTATATTTAATAGGAAGAGAAAGTGTGTAGCATTTGAAAGGAATATTTTATTTGATTAGTTTAAATAAACTCCTAAAACTGTATAATAAATATTGTATTTACTGGTTTGGTTTTCAATCTTTAAAATACACTTCAGCAAATATGGCATATATAAATTTCAATACAGACAAAAATCAATATCTTACAAAAGAAATTGTGAAATATAGTACTTCAAACACAATGTTTTAAAAGCGACAAAGCCCCAACCACAGTTCATTAATTATTTTGCTTGTGATTAGTATTTATTCTATTTCATTTCTGCTGAAAGGTTCATTTTGCTTGTTTTTGCAGAAGTAAATTTGTGGAATTATATATAGAGAATAAGCCGAGATGCTCATGGAGGACGTCAAACGGTTTGCATGTGCATAGATTTACGATGAAATAATTTTCATGCGAATACTTCTTTTGAAAATATTGTTAAGATCTAAGAGAAAACATATGTTTTTAAGTTATATTAAATAAATATTTCATCAAAAATTACAGTAATACATCAAAGTATTTTCCTATAAATGATTCTTTTATATGCTCAATCAAATGTATGATAAGCATAAATATTCATCACAAAGAAAATACGTTACTACAAAGATGTAAAAACTTGCAATTCATCTAATCTCATTGTAAATTTTTAAAATGTTGAAACAAACTCTTTAAGCCCTTTACGGTAATTATAGCTAAATTATTAATTTTAAACAATGAATTTTTTTCCGGCATTACTTCATTCATTTAATATTATTTTATCTCTCTTTTTTTTTTTAGCAAACATTAAGAAGTTGGAGAATTATTTTCATAACTGCATCTTCCATTTGTTTACTAACGGGAACTTTTTACAACATTTTTGCGTCTGCTGAGTTACAACCGTGGAATCAGAAACCGCAGCCAGAAGTGAAACTGAAACAACCCATTGAAACAATTAGTTGCACTTTAAAAGATTCTGAAATTTCTTATTTGTAGTAGAGAACGTTTATTTTTGGAAGTATAATCACCGTAGCATAAATGATAAAAAGTGCGAATCCAAAGTAATGCAAATTAGGAAAGAAATGTTGGAAGTTTCTGCTTGCTCTGCCTTCTCTGGTGGTGCAGTAGAGTTCCAAGAAAATCACCCCTTTAAAGTTGGTGTATACTATCAAATATGCAATGAAAATACTCTATGCCTCTAAAATATCTTAGGACGAATATCTTAGGACGAATATATGCGTTTGAAGAAAACAACCACTTTTTCTGTATAAGGTATGCTATTTCTGAAAATAGGTCAATCTTATGCATTTATTTATAGATGTGTAGATATTTATAATTATTAATCTTATGTATAAATACAAAGTTTGTAAATAAACTTTTATTTCAAATGATTAAAATCATCTTTTGAATCAGAATCGCTTCACATATACGATCAGAAAATAATTATATACAATTCCCATTATTATAAAAATATTATAATAATAATAATAATAATAAAAAAGAACACTTTATCACAATTCACCATTTCTTCTAATAGAATAGCTGCTGTATAATGCTGCATGTGTGTGAAAGAGAGAAATACCTCGTTATTACTCACTTCAAACTGAAACAACTTCGAAGTAGTCATAAAATAACAAATTTTAATTTATTATATATCTCATGTAATATATTCTTAATATAAAGAATGTCTAAAAAAAATTCTATTAATCCATGAATCACATTAGTAGCTTATGGGAAGAATTTTGTAACCAATAAAATTCTTAAATATATTTGTATTTTGATCTATAAAAATTGATACTTGAAATGTACTATAATGAGAAAGTCTCTTATAATTTGAAGAAATTTTTTTATCTTTAATTTGTAATGAATTTATGTTTTGTTCTATACTCTCGCACAGAAGTTAAGATATGAAGCATTCAGTATCATTATTTTAACAATTCAATAGAATTATCTTTTTCTTATTTTTCACATATTTGCGACAAGAAGATGGATTTTTATGAAGATTATTTTCTGCTCATGGTTTTCAAGCTTTCAAGAAATTTTCATTTCGCTGTTATGAGGTCAATACTTCGTGAATGAAGATAATATTTTATTTGGTTTTAAGTGATAGGTGGATATATTTTTTAAAATTATGAATGAACTGAACCTTTACCAGTGTTGTGGTGAACTCGGTAATTTTTGGAAAACTCCGAGGAAAACTCAGATTCGTTATTTAAATAATTGAATGACAGAGATCAATTCAAAACAAAAATACAATAAAACTTAATAATTTACTTTAGTAACTTCATTACAAGAGGTATTTACATTTATAATTAAAACATTCTTGATTGAATTGAGAAAGCTCTGACATTATTAGTCTTTTATGATATTTACACAATAATAAATCAAAACTGAGTGTGACCAGAGGGAAATTGAACGACAGATTAGACTAACCCTCTTGTAGAAGTAGCAGTGTGGTGTCTCCTCAATGGCATTACCAGCTCAGGATCTCGCTTGGCTTGCTCATTGCTCATGAGTTTTTCTCAGCTATCTCTCCTCAGACTTTATCATCCCTTCATCTATTCGTCTATTTGTCGGACATCTGCAGCTCCATTCAGTACAGTTGAGACAGGGCAAGCCACAGGACAGGGTAGTTATACTCCGTTTACAACTAACATCTTTTTAGCTTCTTATTATGCTCAATGAGGACCCAGTTCTCAATCCTGGACTACTTTTCTTTGTCGGGCTTCTGAGGGACTTCTGTGTGCTTCTGAGGGACTTCTGTGTGTCTTCTCCATTCTTAGATGCAGTTTTTAAATTCTCGTCTTAGCTCCTCCTCTTTACACCATTGGTTTTCCAAAGTTCCATACTACCTCCTACACTTCTATGGGATAGATCAGAAATCTCTCCCCCTTAATCCCAACTGTGGTCAGATTTATAAATAAAATATATCATAAAACATAAACTTTCCTTACGATTTTCCCAAGATTAACCATCCATTCTGAAAGGAAGAATTTATTCTTTTATTGCACTTGGCTTGTTGTGCCAATTTTTATTGCATCCTTTCCTTTATATTGTTACAGCTTAATTTGAAAGGAAAAGAGGAAACTCTTAAATTTACACTACAATAAAAATATACATATCTATTTTCTCAGGGATTGGTTATGTCGTTTTACACTATACGACAACCAGCTTGTAGCAATATTTTCCTTTTTTATTAAAATTGTAATTTGATTAAATTTATTTCCGTTATATTCGGGATATATAAATATATCACAGAGTGATTTAATTAAAAGAGAAATATATAGTGGTAGAAATTTGATTTTTTTTGTTGCATATCAATTCTCTTCGAATTATTTTTTTTTATCAGGATAACTATATTTTGGAACATCTCGTACATTAATATTTAATTTAAGCTTACAAAGAATTTAATTCCTTCGTAGGTCTTGTTATCCTTCTTAATATATTATAGAAATCTAAAATATAAATGTAGACTTTTCAATTTTCCATAGACTGTTGCCATGTGAAAATTGCACTTTCTTTTTTGCACACACGCATTGTGTAATTGTTGTGTTTCTGCAAGGGCAATGTCTTTTCCTGTTACGTCATGAGGTATAGGACTCTCAGCTTTATCAATACTATTACGTAAGTACCATCATTTTTGTTCAACTACACATTCGGACTTTTTGTAAGCATCACGTTTGCCTTAAAACTTTTATTTGCGAAAACTGACGTTTGACTTATAACAGAGAAACTTTTCGACTTTCATTTTAAGAGGTAATATGTAAAGCACATTTAATGCTTTACTTAAATAACACCAGAAGTAATGGATATTAACAGAGTATCCTGAATTTGCTAAGAATTTTAAATCATTTATATATTTATGTAAAAATTTTTTAATTTTTAGCATTTCAAAACAGGAAATATTTTTAAGAAAAACTGTAAATAATGCATTTGTTTTTCATTGTTAACTAATTTGTTTTATCACAGATTGATAGTACTAAAGTTATATATTTAATTGCACAAGTTTTACAAATCTTGATTTTTCATTCTATTAATCAAATTTTGTTATAGATTTATTTTTCATGCATGAGAATTTGAAAAATATTTACGGGAAAAAATTATGAGATGTTTTTGCTAATAGGCAAGGAAGAAATTTGTTCTAATATTCATCATGTTGTTGCTTTTGTCTGAGTTTATACTAATAAGAAATTTTTTTTTAAAAAATTGTTTCAGTAAAACTCAATAACTAGTTTAAATACGAGTTAAAGATTTTTTAAATATATAATCTGTAAACTCAACTATTGAATAAATTAAAGACTGAACTTTAAAATAAAAAAAGAAACAAGAATGACTGAGTATGAGAAACAGGAATCTTTGGTTGATTAGAAGAAGATATAGGGATGGATTATATGAGTGGAACACACTGGATTTCAAATTGCAAATGATAAAATTATTCAAAATGTCCACATTAAGAAGATGACTTTAATGCCCAAGTTTAAGCTGACACGGAACCATCAGCTAGCGAAGCATTTGTCGTCTTTGAAACTGCTTTGAAGTGGATGGAACATCAGCCTCAGAGTGGACACATGCATATTCTTACTGTCAAGCAGATGACTACCTGATAACAGATGAAGGCAGTGAAACAGTTTACTCTCATAGAGATATTCAGCAATCAATGACTTTCATTTACAGCACAGTACATACAAACTGTATTAAGATACACTTGTGTAAGTACCTTAACATATAAAGGCATTGCCTTTTCACTTATTTTTCTTTAAGTAGTTTTTTTCTCTTATTTCCAACATACAATGATTAATAGAAATACTTTTATTTTTTGAAAAAATCCAATTATCCAAAGGTGGTCTGGTCCAGTATAATAGGTCCAGATTCGGATAATAGAGGTTCCAATTATCTGAATCCCAAATACCAGCAGCTTATTATAATAATAATTCCCAAATACCAGCAGCTTATTTTCTGTACAAATTTATTCATAACTTAATACAATGTGGATTTTGAAGTCTAATTAAAAGTTTTTTTAACTTGATATTTTAATTTTTAATTGCTTTTTTTTATCTAACCTTTATGAGTATTGTAATCTTGATGATAAATGTCTGATACAAACCAAAATTATTAGTTAAGAAATTCAAAAACTGAATTTTAAATGGCATATCATGGTATTGAGAATTAATCATTCATTTATTCATTCTTTTTGCACGTTTTTTTTAATTTTTTTTTTCTGCAAACATTCCTTTATCGTTAAACCTTGCCTTGAAACTATGTTTGATAAAAATATTTATGTCAGAGTGAAACTGAATTGAAAATCACATTCTTAAATTTTGTTTTAACACCTGCTTTCCGATTAAAACCAGATGTGGAAAAGGAGAAAGCAGATATTACTCAAAATTTTATATTTTCTTTTTCAGACATTTCGTAGTTGTCTTTAGGATTCTCAAGGCCACAAAATATGAGGAATGTAAATAAAATTCGTATTATATATTAAGTATTAAGTGATATATATTAATGAGTGAAATTATTTTATTGGCCACAAAAGTAATAAAATTGTAGCATTGCCATTTTATTCAGTGGACGTTTAATAATGTTAATATTTTATTAGAATTTCTTAGCTTGTTAGTATTTAATAGCCTTTTTTATGTGTATGTAACATTTATTTAATTTCATTTATTTGGAAGTAAAAATTACATATGGTATGTTTCAGAAGTAACAAAAATGTAAAAATTCAAACAATTTTAAAAAGTATTTATAAAAAGAGCATATTTTCATCATTTAAATTTGTAAGGTAAATGATCCAATTTGTTTTACAATTATGCAATTGTTGAAAAAAACTTATGAACTACTGTGTTAATTTTATTTACTAATAAATTGAATATTGTAAATAGACTTAGTTCATACGGAAGTCAACATATATCAAAACATTTTGAAAGTTCGATTTTATTTATCGAAATAATTAATAATAAAAATATTAAATAACTTTAAAAAAGCCAAACCTCAAAAATGGTCTAAAGCCTGAAATTTACTACAAAATAAAATATAATAATCTATATACTTTAATCTGTTTTCATACTTTAATGTATTTTTGCATGAATTGAGGAGATCTTTGTTCACCATCTACTTGGAATTGCCATCTATTTAAATCACCATCACCATCTATTTAAATTCATTCCCCAGAAAATTATGCTCCCACCTCCAACCTGGACCATTCCAGCAATGGTAGCCTTTCAAAGGTTTCACACCGACGTTTATCAGTTCAATGGAGCATAAAACGTGATTCATCGAAAAAGGCTACTTGTTGCCCCATCCAGTTGTGGTACTCGCGTTCAAATTCCAGTCTTTTTCAGCACAGTCAACATACATTCAACATAAATGTATGAACTAGCCGCCTACTTTGGAGGATCAAACGCGGTAACGTTTACTGAACAATAGCTTGGGAGACATTGTTGCTAGCCCCTTGGTACATCTAGGGGTCAAATTCCATCCACTTCGCCACAAAAATTCTCCAGGATTTGTTTTTTTTACAAACTACCCATAACTTCCATTACAAGCACATTGAAGATGAAGCAGAACCACCCCTCAGTAAAGGCGAAATTAGCAGACTAATCCCCTCTCTTCCAATTGGGAAAGCACCGGGACCGGATAGCATTGATTATATTTTTAAACGAATTCACAATCACAACCCTGACCTACTTAATTCCTTCCTAAACGTATGCTGGAAACTGAGTCATTTCCCTAAGAGCTTGAAACTTGGCGTGGTTGTCCTGTTTCATAAAGGGGGCAAGAATAAACATGCAGTAAATTCCTATCGCCCAATTACCCTCTTATCAACCCTGGGGAAAGTGTTGGAAAAAATTATCACTTCAAGCCTTACGTACTATTTATAAAACAAAAATCACCTCCACGACAGCCAATTTAGCTTAAGAAAAGGAAAATCTGTTGACGATGCCCTCAATCACCTCATGCTTAATATTCAAACAGCCAAAGAAAAAGCAAAACACTGCTCCATCATTTCAATTGACATCAAAGGCGCCTTTGACTCAGCTCCACACGACTCCATCCGAGATGCCTTAGTGGAGAAAGGCTGCCCATCTAAAATCAAAAACATCCTGTTCAGCAACCTCGCAGATAGAGTAGTAGCAATAAGTACAAGTCGAGGCCTGGTGAAACAATGTCAACAGATAGGCTGCTCACAAGGCTCCTGTAGTGGACCAATAATGTGGAACTTACTTGCAGATGAGACCTTGCAGACCGACTGGTCTGAGATAGGGGGAAACATCTAGATCCAAAATCACACATAACGTTACAAGCTTTTGCAGATGATTTTACGTTTGTGGTAGTTGCAAGTAGCGAACGGAAACTCGGACAAGTCGCTACTGAAGCACTGAACATCTTTTGGGAATGGACAGCCAAGCACAACTTGAATATCTCTGTTGAAAAATCGAACTATCTGCTACTTACCAGATTGCAATGCGGTCCAAAAATTTACTAGAATAATACCAAGATCAAACGATCTAAATTTATCAAACTGTTGGGCATCACCATCGATGAGAAACTTAACTGGTCGAAGCATATTAAACTCTAAGGAGCCAAAGCTTCAAGAATCCATCAAAAACTACTAAGATTAGCAGGAACCACCTGGGGATTCTCACGAAGACAAAGGATAGCTCTCTATAGAACCATAGCTGAGCGGATGATTGCCCATGGAGCCCTGATCTGCGGAAGAGACCTCAGAGTTAACAATCAACTACTCCTAGACAGGATCCAAAGGCAGTTCCTCCTAAACATCACAGTAGCCTTCAAGACCACCGCAACCTCCACTCTCCAAGTAATTTCAGGCATTCCACCACTCCATCTAACTATAAGAAAGGAAACCCAATTCAAGCATATTCTAAAATTCACCAACAAAAATATCATTGAGGACAGAATGGCTCAAATCACAATTAACCCAGGGGTTTTCACTGTTGACTGCAAAATAAACCTGAAAAAAAAACACCCAGCCAACCACCAACAATGGAACATGTCAAATTTTTACGGATGGTTCCAAAATGTCTGATAGAGTGGGAGCAGCATTCGTTGTCATTCATAATGATACTATCACACACGCGGAAAAATTCAGACTGAATGATCAAAACACTGTCTTTCAGGCTGAACTTCTTGCAATTCTGCAAGCCACCAAATGGACAGAAACTCAAAACAACGACTGCATCCTCTGGTCTGATAGTCTGTTTGGGCTTATGGCCATTGGTAACTCGGAAACCACAAGCCCGACAGCCAGGCGCATTCAGGAAGAACTTAACCCCATGCCAAATTTTAAACTACATTGGGTTAAAGCACATGTTGGCATAGGAAATGAGCTTGCTGATGATCTGGCCAAAGAAGATACTTCTCTTGAGGTCCCAAGTAACCCATTCCCAGCACCACACTCACACTTTAGAAGGCTCGCATCTCTCGAGGTCATGCAAAACTGGCAAATGCTATGGGACCAAGCATCAACAGGACGTCTTGTGCATGATATTCTACTGAAAGTGAACCTTAAACACCAATGCTGGCCACGCCAAGTCACACTATTTGTCACTGGACATAGTCCCTTTCTAACGTACCTACACAGGTTTGGAATCCTTTCCAGTGACTACTGGCTTGCGGAGGAATAGGAAGCCCATTCCACTATGCTACTGCTTGCCCGATCACCAGCTCGTGTCACTTCACCACGCCAAACACCCACCTTATCAAAAATTGGACTAAAAACATCACCACTAACCCCTACGCCAGAACTAAGTTGATTGCACTAATCAACTTCCTTCTCGACCACAGAGAGCTGATTATTCCAGATGATTACGAAACCGACGAGGGTATCCACGATGATCTAGATCTTCTTGACTAAGATGAGTAAGGAACTATGCTGTTTTGCCTAGACAGACTGTGTTCTACCTCACTAACTAGACTTTCTTTTGTAGGATAAGACTTATGTTTTATAATTTTTCTATGCGATAGCAGAAATCTCACTTAGTCTTCTTGATGTAGATCTACCCTTGGTTTACGTCTGTAAATTTTAGTAAATATTTTTTATCTCTTTAAACCTTTTAATTGAATCACTCTACTTTTATAATGTTTTATATTTAACCAAGTATTTTTACTCTTGTTAACTTATAATGTGTTGGAAGTAATGGTAAGAACTAGTTTGCCAAATCTATTTCAAACATCCAGTTGTTTCCCTATTCTGTCTGAATGTCAATGCACCTGAACTGTGTAGAAACTGAATAACTATAGTGAATTTATCAACTCCACATCCGGTGCATTTTCTTCATATGTTTTGTTTGCTTTCTAATTTGCATACGTATCATGTTGGTTGCGATGAACGTTATTTGTTTTGATATTTTAGTATCAATACAATTGTAACAAATTGTTTAAACTGTTACTGACAGTTGTGTCTACTTTTGTATTACCTGTGTTCTATGTCTAATTAACCTATCCTTAGGCGGCAGCTAGCAGGAGCTGTGTTATGCCCTGCAACAGCACTGAGCTATTGCGTTGGGGGCTCGGGTTCACAGACAGGTGTTGAGTTCCTCAGGTGGTCTATGACTCTTCTCTTTCCATCAACTCGCCTTTAACTGGTAAAACCCTCCTTGGGTTAAGTACAGGGGTGTTTGTTTGGTGTTAACATCTGGGGGTCAGTTGCTCAACGGTAACATGGTTATTTGCCTACACGCATATCCGCAACCGTCGTTCCCCTCTGTTTTCTGTGGCTTGCAGTGCTCTATATTTGCCACGTTGCTGATTTTAGACTGCCCCATTTTGTCCTGCATAATATACGTTTACCACAGCGTCACGCGAAGTGTTCATAAACTTAGTCTTTTCGTAAATGCTTCCAACCTCCACTTGAAAGCCAATGATTATGCCCTTTTGGACGTCGGATAAATCACACCATTTATGTAGTACGCCAATGATTGCAATGTTTTCCGAAGCCATCACACATCTTTTATATAAACTCAACTTCACTGTGCTGCCACTTACCTTCTGTGATTGGATATTTAACGTTTACGTATGAAGTGCTGGTGGTTACATTAATGTGATTGGACTCAGTAAAATAGTTTTCTTATTGTCTTCCAAATTTTTACCAAGGGTTTGAATTAAAAACAGATGCACTGAATAAAACAAAACTTACTTAATGTTTTTGGCTAAATAAAAGTAAACTTTATTTTGAAATTTAATTTCAGCATTTATAGTACTTTGAAACGATTGTTTTTGAACTCCCTTTGAAAGTTTTATAAAGTGGTGTCAAATATAGCTTCAAAACTTTTTTTCCCCGCTTCAAAAAAATGTGGTTGTTTTTATTTTTTAATATTGTTATCTATACGTTATCTTTGTTAATTGTAAGAAAATATGTAAGACATCAAATCACACTCTTTTTACATTCCAGCAGCGTAATATTTTTAAAAGCATATAGCATATCGTTTGCATGGTTCACAGCATTGAACCCATCATTTTGTTTGTCTTTTTATCTTAGGCCAAACATACTTGGAGCAAATTAATTTTGTTGTTACTGTTGTTCCAGGATAAGAAAGATTGTGCAAATCATCGAAAATCAATTTGCGGAAAGAGAATGGTACAAAAGGACACGTTGTTCCAGTTGAACTGTCACACATCAATTCAAAATGGGAAAAATGGCAAGGTTTTAATTCCAGTTTAAGAGAGGTGATATTAGATTGCAGAAAGCTCTATCTCTGGATCAGTTTTCTGTGCTTTTACGAATTCTTCAAAACTTAAATTTCAAGATTTTGGAATAGAATCGATTTTAATTTTACTGAGTGCATCAGCAACCACGTTCTTACAGACTTACACATGCCTAATGTCAGTTTAATACCAAGAAATAAAATCTAAACGGCGTAATTGCCAGGGAGAACTTTTAATAGTGGTTAGCTTAAAAGCATGAGGCAACTGTTGTTGGTCTATATATATTTTAAAATTTCAGCCTTCTAATAAGTTTTTGAATTTTTTTGTAGCAGAAACAATTTTATGTTTTAAGTGGACCAATTTTGTTGAGTCTTATTAAATTTCTTTGAGAAGAAAGCTATTGGTTCCCATGTTCTTTCCGATAACTGACTTATAGTGCCTCTTCTAGCAAAATCTGAGGCATCGACCGATAAGCTTAATTGAGCTCCAGGAATAGGATGTCTTAAGAGTGGCTTTGGCAATAGCATTTTTGGTGGCAATAAAGGCTTGTTCTGCATTTTCATTCCATGTAAGTTGTTTGGATAATTTACGAACATTTGAATGAGATTTCTTTTTATTTCTTTGTCCTTCCAAAAATTGCACAGTGGTTGCTAGTTTAAGAATAACGCATCGATCAAAGTTAAACATTCCTAAAAATCTTCACAACTGCATTAAGGTATCTGGTTTGTAAAAATCTAATATGCATTTAACTTTATCGTGTAGAGGTTGAATTCCATCTTCGGAAAGAATATAACCTAGAAACTAGAAAACCTATTGATGAAACACCAAATGTACATTTAAAAGAATTGAAATTCTACCAATTTTGAAAATAATGGTCTTAAATGTAGATAGTGCTCTTGGGAATTTTTAGAAGCAATTAATATGATCATCGACAAAAGCGTAAACACCCGATAAATCGCATGCAACCTCATCTATAAAGAGTTGACAAGTAGCAGATGCGTTGTTGTTGTCATGTGACAAATGCAAAGAGAAAAAAAGCCTTATGGGACCAAAGACATGGAGCACTGCCCTGGCCACATCTTCAGCTTTTTCGGTATGGAGGGTGTCATGGCAGCAGTTGCGGTCGATAATGAAGAGGGTAGAGGCAACAGAGATACAGTTGAAGAGATGTCTCGGATTCAGTAGAACTCCTGTGTAGTGCCTGCATTTTGCGAATGTTTTAGATCCGCCGGGCATGATTTTCGTACTCCACATGCACCCAGTCAACATTCTGCTGATGGTAGAGGTGATACCACGGTCAGGATTAAGCTCCAGTAGGCACTATTTTTCCCGTAGTCCCCCTCAGAGCTGATGCCTTGCAATGGCGTTTACATCGAAGTAAGTGGTAGTCATGGGAGGGGGGTTGATATTTCTAGCCTCCTTGGCGAGGGAGCCCGCCTGTTCATTATTTCCCTCTATGTTAACATGTGCAGGGAGCCATTGGAGGGTGCAGGTTTTCTCTCTTGCTACTATGGTGGGCAGAAGAACGTTGATGTCTTGGGCAAGTCTCGTTTTACCTCCTTTAATTGCCTCCAGATCAGATTTACAGTCAGAGAATATGTTGATGCCATTCGAGAGGACTGACTGTGTCAGGTAAAGCGTAAGAGCTGCTTTAATTGCAATCAGTTCAATGGTGAAGTTGGAGGCAATTTTTCCAGCTGCAACCCGATGTTTGAGGTATGATTGGTCTGGAAGGAAAAGGAAATGCCAGGACTTCCCCTGCCGCATTCTGAGTTGGAAGAACCGTCAGTGTAAGTGGTGAAAAGGTCTGGTTTAGAATGCAAAGGCCAAATTGCATCATTGTACTTTCGAATAAACCAAATGGGGTACATATAGCGGTTTTGCGTATATCGTCAGAGAACTTATTGGGAATTGATGACAAGTTTTTATTAAATATTTTTGATCCATGTAATTTTTTAGCAAAATACGCTATACAAGGTATCGGGTATTTGTCCTTAGTTGTTTGAGCATTCAAAACTCTATAGTCACCTATTGGTCTCTAATATAAAGTTCCTTTTTAGAGACCATGTGTAGCGTGGAGCATAGTTATTTCTCGAAGGTCTTATATAGCCAAACTGCATCATATTTTGAAATTCAGTTTTTGCAATTCTAAGACGATCAGGAAAAAGCCTACGAGGTTTTACAACTACAGGAGGACCTTTCGTAACTATGTAAAGTATTATGTTCATCTGGTTGATTTGGATTAGGTAATTTAATAATAGAAGGAAATTCTTTCAAAAGTCTATGATAAGGAGTTTCTTTAAGAATATAAACTTGAGCTGAATGAAGAACTGTACATTTTAAGTGGTCAGTGGATTGTAATTTTATTTTTGCATCTCTAAGACATTTATACCTGAGATCTTGAACCAATTCAAAATAATGGAAAAAACTACTCCTAAAATGAGTGTACTAACATTGGATGCTAAAAATATCGAAGTAATATTTCTTCTCAAATTAAAATTTAAAAAGAGTATATTTTGTACATAGACATTAACTGCTGAAGAATTTGCAGCTAAAAGCGTTTGTTGTAAAGAATTTCGCTTTTGGTAATTGTTAGCAGGAATTTAGAACACGCCAGAGTCTAAAACCCTGCCATTTTTGGCCAGTATCGACCAAAAATGAAACATTTGGTGTCCGGTCACTAATGAACAGGAACACCCCCTGGTAAAGGTAAAGAATATGCCACCTCTATTCTTCGCTGCATTCGTTTTCTTATCATGCACAAGGTTTAACACATTTATCATCCCTACATTTCTTTCCGAAACATCTGTGATACCAGCAAATTGAAAAATTTCGTTTGTGAGACTTACTTCTTTCACGACTGCTTTGGTTTCGACGGTATGGTAAGCGACTACGAGAAAAAAAAAGTCGATCAATTCGTTTATTTTTAATTTTTCAATTTATACAGATATTTTAGTTTTAAAAGATTCATCTATTTTGGAAACTGAAAATGTTTCAACAGGAGATGGCGTAACATCAATGATGCGATCGGAAATTTCTGCATCTTTCTCAATTGTTAGATCAGAAACTGCAACTAAAACAGTTTGAACATTGGATGGCAATCGATGTAAAAATATTTCAAACATTAGTTTAATTATATTTCCAACATTAGTTTACATTTATATTTCTAACATTAGGAACATTACGCGTTTCTGCATGGCGCTTCATATTTCGTAAAAGTTCTGTCGATCCTAATTCTTCCACTAATAATAGGTTTCCAATTTCTTGTTGCAATAATTCTCCCAAGCGGTTTATTAGTTCCTACATAGTAATTTTACCAATTTCGCTAGTACCAGAGCTTAAATATATTATATAGAAAAGGAACCCACATCGTTCTTCCTAAAATAAACAGCAACAGAACATGCAACAGGCTAACAGAGTATAGATTATAAAATAAATACCTTGTTTAAATAATTTTTATTTCATTTTTTTCAAGTTTAATTTAGATTTCACTTAATACTCGCGCTACTCGATTAAAAAATAATCTTTTAAATTCGATCCCTGCTCTCAATTTAACATTACAAACAGGAATATGCATTCAAGATAGTTACAAAAAGACACACACAAGAAATAAATGAAATAGTCTTAAGGGTAAGTTTCATATTCACATAGATTATGATTCGTTACCCGCAGAAAAATGCTCAAAATTCAGAACAGAATAATCTAATAATATAAAACATTGTCATATATATTCTTCAACTAGTATAATATATTCTTAAACTAGTATAATATATTCTTAAACTAGCACATATATTCTTCAACTAGTATAATGTAAAAAAAAAAAAAAAAAAAAAAAAAAAAAAAAATTAAAAAAAAGTAACGTAAAACAGATAGGTGAAAAAAATGAATAATTTTATAACACTGAGTAACTTCAATAATAAAAACACAGTGGACAATTTTACGTAAGCAAATTAGTAGACAGTAAATGAATATTTCCTTACTTTCGCGCAATAAATCCAAATGAATTCGATTCGTATTCAACTGAAAACAATAATTCAGTTATATTTTGACTCTATTACGTAATTTTATAAAATCAAAAATTCTTAGCATAGAATAAAAAATTTATCATAAAAATGGCTTTTAATATTTTTCCAAATTCGATTTTTCAAATTGTAACTTGCAAATATGCATCAATAATTTAACTTAAATTGTTTATAGTTATAATTTAATAAGCAGCCAACTGAATGCTTATTATTGAAAACATTTGTTTTGTTAACTGCACTAATTTTAAGATAACTTTAATGAGTATTTTATAAAATTAGCATATTTTTAAAAATATTAAATAAAAATCTTAAAATCGAGTATTGCTGGCGCCATCTAGTGACACTTTGGAGCATGTGAAATATATTTGTAAATTAAGGTGAATTCTTCTTTGTTCCGTAAACGGTATAATAATATTTTTCAATTAAGATAAAATTATAATATAATCATTCGATCTGGAAAAATAATTTATGTTTAAGTTTTATTACGATTCATTAAAATAATTTGTTTATTTCTTTTTTAAATCCAAAACCACCTACAATGTTGCAACACATTTTATTTCAAAAAAGTTAATTTTCTCTCGTTATACATTATTTTTTAAACATTCAAAATACGATGTGAATGTGGCTTTGCACATAAATACAACGCTTTTATTTTCAAAATTTACTAATTTTATTAATGTAAAAAAAGATTTTTATTTGTATTGATAAACATTTCTTTTTAATATTTATTTAAAATTCGGAAAGAAATATAAAGCGTCTTTTTTAATGAATGCAAATTAAATCAATTGTTTCAGTATATATAACCATTTTTAATTTAACATATGTAATTTAACATTGTACTAGATTGCATATAAATTACTTTTATATTTCTAATCCAATGCTTTTTACAGCATCACAGAGAAGTGGATTGTTATCGAGTGAAAAAGAAAGTAATGTTCCACAAAAAAAAAAAAAAAAAAAAAAAAAAAAAAGTTTTATTAAAAATTAAATGAAGTTCTCATTCTTTAATAGATTCTGTAATTGTAAGTGGAAGTCACACGTATCTGTTATTTCATACTGATTTACTTAAAAAAAAAAAAAAACTAATGCGAATTTCCACAAAGTATAGTAAAAGTTAAAGGAATTCGCTGACTGTTCAGAATTCCAGAAACAACTGAATTTTAGTATATGCTTAGAATAAAGGCAAATAAATATATTTAACAAAGTATTTTTACAGTACAATTTTCAAAAACATTCGCAAATATTACTATCAAAAGAATGGTTATTTATTCTTTCAATATACCTTTGCATATGATATAATTTACTATATTTTTGTTTCTTTACAAACAACAGGCTTTTGTAAAACTCAGACATATAGTGTTTTATCACATTTCAAAAGTTAAGAATCACATGTAATAAACAGCAAAAGAGATTAATAAAAATCAAGACAAAAAATATATTTAAATCCTCAATTTCTATTTTTGAACATATCGAAGCTTCCATATTTTAATCAGAAAAATATTTACCACCTTGATTGAACTAATTTACTGTTTTGAAAAACAAAACTTAATTTAATTTAAATTAACAAATTAAAAAATTAATTTAACTTTATTTTTTCAAAAAGTGTGTCTCATATTTACAAATAAACATGTATTCAAAGTAATTTAAAAACATTTAATGTGATATTAAATAACTAAAAATTTTTAATTATTTTATAAATTTAATTTTTTTTCTTAATTAATTGTCTAGAAAATGTTAATTAATATCGAAAATTCATTTTTGTATTACTGTGGAACATTAAAGAATTTCTAATATAAATTATTTATATCATCAATTATATTAACCATAATTAAGCTTACATATCAAATAGGTATAAAATGTTTCATTGATATAATCGGAAAATAAATAACTGAATATGTTATCAAAATTTATAATGAGAAATTATAAAATATCGAAGACCTAAATAACTATTATTTTATAAAATATTGTCATTTTATAAATTGAATAGTTTTAGATGGTGGTTCTACAATTATTGAAATGATTCTGGTATTCGAATGACAAAAACTACGCGATATGTACAAATAAATATTCACATTCTAGAATCTACAACGAATAAAAAATTACCTTTATTTCAAGATATTTTACGAGTCAGAAATCTCCTTGAATTTTTAACAAAAGAGCCTAACAATAGCACAATGGAAGAAAATAAAGTGTACATAACCTTCATAATTTTAAGATGTAGTAACGTGAAAAAAAGTAAGTTAATACAGCTTATAAGTCATATTTGTTCCTATAACAGATATCACTTAAACTTATCGCATTAAGCTCAGCAATATATACAAAAAATATAAATAAAATATCAAGAAAAATAAAAATATGTGCCAAAGTTTACTGTCCAGTTATCAGTTTAATAAGCATAAAAATTTAAATTGACAGTTAGGTAAATTTCAATTGTCATTTACTCGCATATAATAATACTCAGTGATTTTTTTTGAGAAATTTTATAAAATAATTTCTGTTTAAATATATATATATATATATATATATATATATATATATATATATATATATATACATATATATACTTTTTTAATAACTTTTTTAACTTTTTTATTTAAATTTTAAATTATTCAAGTAATGTATGTCGCTATGTACGAAAAATAAGTATTTCACTCACGAACTCGAGTAAAAAACAGGAAATAATAATGGCTTAAGTCGTCTGTAGATTAGAAAGTTTATATGAAATCATAGCAAAAGAATCTCATTTGATGAATTAAAGTAAATCAAATGTAAACTATTCTCAAATAATAATATCTGTAGAATTTCATGAAGATTTATTCTAAAAATGACAATAAAGTCAGATTATATAAGAATAAAATGAATAAAAAGGTAAATTTTATTTATATCAGGCATTTTATTTTCTGAAGGTAGCCAGAAATCTTTTTCGGAAGGTAGAAATTATTGATATTAGTTCTTGTTTTCTAACTTCTTTAATATAAATAATGTAGAATAAAAATTCTTATATTCATAGAACAAATTGAATGCCAGATAATGTAAAAAACTTGGTAATAAGTATTATCCGGGCTACCACACTTTTATCGAAAGAAAATATCCCCAAATTTTTCCCTTTTTAACCTGCCTGTTTAGAATATATTTGAAAGAAAGCTCAATTATCTTTATTGAAAAAAAGCGTAAAAACTGTATTTTTAATTCATATTTCCCTTTTCTTCAGCATAAATTTAAAATTTACCAAAAATATATGCTCTAAAAATAAAGAATATGAGATCTGAATTTAAATGTCAGTAAAAATAAAAAAGTCGGGGCTGTCACCTAACTCCAGTATTTAACGACGTATTTTTTTCGCGGAAATGGTCGACGGTACAATAAGTAAGCACCGAATACTTTTTTGTAAGAACGTAAGCACATTAAAAAAAATTATACGTGAGATATGCTTTCCATAAAATGTAAACAAAAATTAAAAGTCAAAGGATGATGTATTAAAAGGAAAGAAATGGAAAAATTTATGATGATTTTTCCTCATAGGCTTAAAATTGCTAAGTGTTAAATTTCAGATTCAAAATAGTAAAAAAGTTTAATAGATAATCATTAAAAACACTCTAAATAAGCGAACAACTGAAATGATAATATCATGAACATTAGGAATGATAATAAATTACAAACACAAAAAGCAAATAAATAATAATAGTTTAAAAATGAGCCACTACACAATACAAGAAAACCCCTGTTCAAGATAATGAATAGGGTATGGAAATCCCATTACAACACATGATCAAATGTTTAAATAAATGAATTAGATTAAGCATTTCTTGGATTGATAAACTGTGACAATAGTATGCAAAAACGTAATAGACTCATCAGGAAACCAGAGATAGCACTTATACATGAATGCATTACTTTCAAAAAATAAAATTGAAGGATGAAATAACTACAACAATATCTGGAAAAAAATCCTGTAAATACATCAAAGTAGATAAACTATTTGCATAAAAACAGATTATTTTAAGGCAAAATCTTTCAGAAAAGTTTACAAGAAGACTTTGGAACATAAATTAATTTTCTTAGAATAGACTTTCAGAAATGAATAGATTTAGAAGTGAGTCATATTTGTCATAAAACTGAAGTGCAGTTTAAATAACAGGAAATTTCAGATTTCTTAATAATGTGAACATAAAAATAAAATTCTGTTCTATTGCGCCATATTTTATTATAGCAAATACCTAGTTGAAAATTAGTTTAAAATTAAATTTAATAAATTTAAAACTATGATAATACCATAAAGAAATTTCAAGAGTTAATACAGCATACAAAATAGTTCAAGAAAAAAAAAAGGCAGGATTTGATATTTTTCAAAATAGAGGGTGAACATCGTAAGAAATTGCAACTTTAATCATTTGAGATCGGAAGAAAAACACGGTGATATAAGAAAAATCATCTCAATTGAGAAAATTCAAACGCATTGTTAAAAATTAATGATTACTACAAAGTAAAAGAGGGAAAAGTAGCTACATAGTTATATTTAAAAGTATTCAACAGTTTATAAGTACTTAATTATCAATGATGCTTTAACATCATTCGAGTTTGTTTGTCGCTCGACGGTCATTTTTTGTACACGAGTGCTTATTAAATCGGGATCTACGGTTTAAAGTGGATTCCAGAACACTACAAAACATCCGTACCCAATGTGAGATTCGAACCCACGAACTGTTGAACCGAAAGGAAGAGCGCTAACCATTCGGCTGCCAGCTCGGTCATCACTCGAGCAATGAAAACAAATTCCAAGAATAAAATATTAGCGGTTAAAATTTAAATGTATGTAATATATTTCCTATTAAAAAAGTAACTTATTATTTTTTTCCTATTTGTCTTCCAGAATATTTAACTTAATATAATGTACTCACACAATAAGTTCCTAAGTCAAACATTCTTTATTCTAGATAATTTTCCACATGGTTGATATTCTGTTAAAATTCTTAAAACTTATACAAGTACAAATTTTTTTTAAAAAATTAGAAAAATATAAATATTACTTAAATTTAATTGAAATATTTCATTCTTCACGTATAAAAATCTTAGAAGTCACATAATAGGTATCTAAAATACTTGTGTTTCGTCATTTTGACTCTACGTAGTCGACACTTCAATGATTTTTCAAGACATTTTTGCATCCAACATTTATGTTGCATTTCGAGAGAATTTTTCCAGGTTATTTTTCTTGTATTCATGTCACAAATATGGGAAACTGAAAAACTCTATTGCACTTGTCCTGACATATGTGCCAGCAGAAGGCTGAAACCACCTCCCGTTGATAAACACAGGCTGGCATTGAACTTGGAACCTTTCACTAGGAAAACGAATGTCTTGGGCATTAGGTTACACTAAAAGTCAATTAAATATCCATTGCATGTTTGCTTTCTGTGAGAAACTTGCACAGATAGTGGGTCTTTCTAATGTGTCGTAACGGAGAAATCCAGAAAATTTGCATGCAACAACTTTGACATGACTGAGCAAGCAGAAGAGTAACATCTATTTCCCTCTGTTCGAAAACATCATAATCGAATCTAAGAACTTCCATTCTGAAGAGTCTCTTACGGTTTTATGCGAAAACCGTAAGAGCTCTCTATGAAAATTATAATAAGAGCCCTAACAGGAAACCCTTAATATGGGTAGTGCATACCCTTATATTGGTTATTAGGTATTTGTATGTCAGTCAGGGGGTTATAATTTCTTTGAGGACATTTCCCAAATAGCTGGATAGATACAGGTGTACCAAAAGGAAATCCGAAAATCTACTTGACAATAACTCCGAGAGATGTGATTTTAGAAAACAGAAGCATACTTCTCATACATCCGAAGTCTAACAGTTGTTCAACAATAGCTGCAAGCGAATTCAGAAACTTTCATTCGAAAAATGCATTTCTTCCCCAAGGCCATGGCGGAAATACTGAAACGCATTCTATTATATTATGAAAAAAAAATTTTTTAAATAAAGCTTTTATATAAATATTTTCTATAAATCCTTATTTAGGTTAAAATAATATTATAATTGTATAATTTTCGCTCTAGATTCTTATTTAACGTAAATTTGGAAAAAGTGAATCTAGATAAATAAAATGCTTATTTTTTTTAAAAAAAAAATGTTCGATAATTTTTATCAACGATACAGTAAAATGCAGATGGATATTTTGGTAACCATTTCAATTGGACAAATTTAATTAATTAATTAACGAATTTTTGTTTTTTAATTTGATTTATACGATGAGTAGTGCTTAGGGAAAAAGCATATCCTTTATGACGTCATGAAACACTTGTCTGCTGCGGCAGACGGAAATTTGTTTATTGAGCTTACGAAACTCTGACTACAACGGTCTTCCTTAGATGAATCATAACAGGCGTAAGCCAGCGTATCTTAAGAAGTCAAAATTGCACCTCCTGGATCATATGAATAAAAGAGATAAAGAACGGTATTTTTCTTTAACTAAGAGGCGGAAAAAAAAAAAGAAACATAACATAACTGTTTCTTTTATTTTTGCTTCCGTATAACTTGTTCCCATTTCACTTTCACTTTCATTTTTGAACAAAGAGGTTCAATGCGTCTCACTGTGCAGGCGGCATAACCGGTGAAAGAGCTCAGACGACGATGTAAAACCAGCACCTGTGATCAAGAATTAGAAACTTCAAATATGTGAGTTGATTTTTAAACTTTGAACAGGAAAAATACGTTTTGTTTATTTTAAGTGTATGATGATAATTGCTAAAACAATTGAAAATATTCATTTCTTTTATCTGTATGTTTGTAGTACTTAAAACAATTGAAAATTATCTTTTTTATATTTCTACTAATAACTAAATTTTTGTCTGCCGAATTAAAAAGTGAGCCAATTTTTTAATTTCGCTTCATTTCCTGCTAATTTTGTTAGATAGCAATGTTGTAGATATGGAGTTCTATCTATTTTGATAAGAGTTATCTTTGATTTCTTGTTAAGTATTGCTTTAGTGTTCCATGTGTTTTCTATCAAAGAATTTTAACATTGATCAGTATAATTCTAAATAATGATTATTATCGATGAAACCATTTTAATCCATATAAATTCATTTAATTTGATATGGGAAAAGAAAGTTTAATCCTCTTATAAATTAATTAACACACATTATTTTAAAAAGTAATGGTACAGTGTTTTAAAAATGTTTTAAAAATAACTTTTTTGAAAAGTTATCAATAATTAATTTCTATTTTAAGCATATATATCAAATTTACTGTTCTTATCATTTGATGCATTAAAAGATTATTTATAATAGTGCTCTTTAAATTTAATTCATTATAATAAATTTAAAAAAAAAAACATTAAGATAATCGTATTTGTAATTCATCCTCTTTTCGCATTTTAAATTTCTAGCTTTTTTATGCTGTTAAATATGTTTATGTTTTTATTGCATATTTAACTAATTATTATTCACTGTAACAAGACGTCGTATCCGCATGTCTTTTACATTATCTCTTGTTTTTATATCTGTTCATATTTACTAATTATTTTTGCTCTTCATATATAATTATATCCCAATTTTCATTGCTAGTTAACAAGAAACTGCATAAAGTTTTGTATTTTTAGCAATAATCATGGTATTTTTCTTACTAAATTCAGAAAATTTTGTATTATGACATGTAAATTAAATTTTATTGTTAAATATTTTTTAAATTTTGATTAATATTTTTTTTTTTTAAAAGATGATTTAAGTAGTATAATATAACATTTTTATATAACTGAATATTATTTTAAAATGCATATATAGAAATGATTAGAATTAAATAATATAATAAAATAATTTGAATAACATTTGAAGTATTTCCTTTAAAATGTATATAAAAATTTGAATATTTTTTATCTTTGCAGCTATAATCCTATTCAAACTTAATAACACGATATAAAATGAATTTTTTTAAAAATTTAAATTTCTGTGAAAAATATATGAAATATTATTTAATATGCATTTCTTGTTTTCTTTTAGATTTTTGTATAAATGAGTCTACATAAAATAAAGAAAATTGTTTGTTAGTATTTTACTTAAATTCATGAAATTAAAACTTTCATTTTTAATTTGAAAATGATAATGATATAATAATTATTTATTACTCTAGAATTTTCTCATTTTTCCACGCATCTTTTTACATTGATTTATTCAATAAAAGTATTTTTTGAGAAACTATGTTTCACGTATTGAATTTAATATTATTGTTTTATTGAATATTTGTATTATATAAATTATCTGATAGCTTCCTTTGAGTATTAGATACATATATAATTTTTATAAATAATTTAATTTTTCTATTTTCTTTTTCTTGTTCTTATATGTATCAATACAGAATTTTAAGAGTAATTCAACTACAGAATTTCAATATATTTTAATTTAAACCTTTTAAGTTTAATTTACAAACATTTTTAATATATGCTTGAAATTAATTGTTTTATAAAATTGAAGAACTTTTATTTATACACAGAAGATAGTAATTTATATTTTACTATTTTGCTAAAACTATTTTTAATTTTTACAAAATTATAAAACTTTTTCCTATTTGTGAGGGAATTAGTTTAAGGGAAATTTGCATTCATTTGCGTTATTCAACACATCAATAGCACTAACAGAAGAAAACTAAATATTGGAATTAAATGATGTTATATTCATACGATAGTTTGGTTATTTTCAAAAGTGATTTTTAATTGGCTCAAATTTGTTTCTTCCGCGTCTGTTTCACAATTTTATCAGCTATGAATTTATATCTCTTGGGTTTACCAAACATGTAACAAACGCGTCACATGACCTTCGAATGAATGAAAGATGAATCATTCAGTTGAATTCTGGGAAAAGAAATAAAATAAAGGGAAATGCTTCAGATACAATTTACTTTCGGTGTAAAAACTATCATCGTGAGATAAAAGGGCTATGCTATTCCCCGAAATTACATTTATTGTTTTCCTTAGGAGTTGTTATAAATATTTTATATGATTTAAAAATATATTTCAAATCTTCAAAAATATATTTTAAAAAACTAAGTGTGTGATTTTAGTATATTATTCCTTAATTTATTTAGTAGCTAATTAGAATAATTACAAGGAAGGCCTAAAATATATAATTTTAAGAAATTATGTATGAAGCTTTGTAAAAAATTATTACAATTTACAGGAGTTTTTACGAAAACAAAATGTGCAATAATTTTTGACAGATATCTTTATACATTTTTATATATGTTACAATAGTTACATAAACTCCATTACTCATATTTATATTCAAAGTATGAAAGAAACAAATATATGAATGGAGTGAATTAAATAAAAGTAGTGATAGTGTTAAGGTACCTGTACACTTTGAAAACGTCAATTTCAATCAAAAATGAAAAATTAGTTTTATTCCTTAGGTAAATAAGAAATTTAAATAGCTTTCCTTAACAGGTTTGTTTTTGTCTCTAAGCTAGATTCCGAGATATGAAGGATTAAGAAACCAAAAGGGGACATTTAAAGCACTGGAAGTGGGCATTTAAAAGGCCAGAATGATGTTAAAAATTAGTTTAAACAATGTTTAACTGATACATATATTTGTGACTACAAATTTAGTAAGCTTTTAAAAGATACATAAAATAATTACTTTTCCGGAAATCAATCAGCAAATTAAAAAAAAAGGAAATTATCAGCAAATATGAGAATTTCTTATAAAGACACAATAGTTTAATCCTTAAATGCGATAATCTCAGAACAGGTTTTTGCCTATAATTTTCACACTTCAAAAATGATAACTCCAAATATTTTCATAATATCACTACGAAATTTGATGAGCTTAATCTGTGTATTGTTTTCTAGAGAATATGCTAAAAGAATTTTAATCACTTAAATATTATCCAAATTATGACCTGTTATTCAAATAATGGCATAGAAAATTTGGCTAAAATTTCAGTATAAATATTTAACTGACCCTAATTTTTTTATTTTTTAACAAAAACTTAAAATTAAATAATTAGTACATGCTGTAGATAACAACACACACACATGTAGATTATTTGGCATTAATTTTTTCAAATATGCTTAATAGTTTCTGATGTAGCATTTTTTAAAATGTTTGAGAAAATGCTTAAAATTGTATACATATTTATCATTTTTGAAAAATAATATTGGCATATATCAAATAGTAGTTTAATATTATTGTTTTGTAAGACTAAATAAAAAAATGGTTACAATGTATATATGCAGAGTATTTAAAAAAAAGTGCTCCTATCGTGTTCGAGTACCTTAAACTGAAATGATGAATATTATACACCAATAATATTTGAATTGATTTTAATTCTCATATGTTAATTTATTTTTGGTCAATTTCAGAAATATTTATATTAAATCATTTGCGCAGTTTTAAATTTTGTTTTTATAAAATTCTTAAAGTTCGGAAATAATGATTTAATATTTATTTATTAAGCAGGTAATAAACATTCTTAAAATTCAAAACTATTTTAAAATTTGAACAACTATATCTTTAGAAATTAGGCAATGCTCAATTATTATTCAAACAAGTGTTGCAAAAAGAGGGGATGTTCAGGGTGACAACATTTAAATAAGATTAAAATTCGTATGTTATAAAAAACTATTTCCAAAAAAAATTAAAGCAAAACAAATCTGCCAAAGAAAACTATGAATATTAGTGATAATTTTCTAATAGTATTTTGCTTTAGATTCAGAGAGAAAAGGGGTTATATTATCTCATTATTATAATTTTAAGAACAATTATTCTCGTTCATAATATGGAAAATAGTACTTCAAAAATATGAAACGCAGAGACTATTCAAAGTTTATCAAAAAACGAGTTTTTATTATGAAATGTAGACTAAGTATGCAATCAACTATATCTCACTTAAATCTGTTAATCATTTATATCACATACAAATAGTTTAAACAAAAGAAAGGAAATCAATTACAAACCATCGTTATTTGAAATCACGAGGAAGCACCAGTGTTTTTACACGAATCAAAAGATATTGTGCATCAACAACAGTTTGATCACGATTTTTGCTACTTTGAAATAGACGCTGACTACTGGTGTTAAATTCTGCTTTCTCGCAAGAGCTCTCTATGAAACAATGTTATAAAATTAAGGCAAATTTGAATTGCAACTAAGAAATGTCATTAGAGACATTACAAGATGGAGATCCTGCACATATCAGCCAATATGTTCGAGCTGCATTGCAACAACACTTTAATAATAAGGTCATCTCCAGTAACTTTACAATTACGAGGCCAACAACTTCACTCCTCTATATTTCTAGTTTTAGGGTTATCTGAAATATGAGATGTACAACAAAATATGCCATGAAATGTGATGTTATACAAATTCCTTCTATTATATCACGTTCAGTTTTATCTTCTATAATTTTCTGATTGCAGTTGTTGTCACATGTAAAGCTGAACATGTTTCTGTAAAAACTCGTAATTCCAATAGAATTTTTTTTCCCATTTCCTATCTCGTCGTTGACTTTTCATAACACTCTTCTGCGAAAATGCTTTACGTTGGAAAATTTTGTTACCCGTTAATCGTTCAAACCACATTTGTTGTTGTTTTTAAATATGCTGTTCTATATTTGCGCAAAATATAGCTTATGGGCATAAAATATTTTCAAATAAAAACAAGTATATTTTTTTGTGAAAGAAAATATTAGTTAATTGTAAAAACTTCAACGAAATTTATAAATTATCTATTATTATCACATCTGATATTTATTCCTAAATGTTATTAGCCTGTTTCTGTATTCAGGAGAAAGATTATGCGATATAATTAAATTGAACTATGCTTGTTGAAGAGGAAATTTTACACTTGCTTAATAGCTTCTGTACAGTAATATAAAATTATTTATATTTATTAAGGTAAAAAAAAATTAGCTGAATTGTTTAGCATCATCAATAAAATTATATGAGTTTTATTTGTTACTTTTTTAAATTTAAAATCGGACGAGCAATTCTATGTATTTGATTAATCTCACTAGAGTATGAAAATATATTAATAACACATTCAGTGAAATTTTGTGAGGAAATAAATTTTTTCCTGTAATTCTGAATATCCTGAATCCTGAACAGGATTGTGCTAATAATGTTTACCATTGCATAGCTTTGTTTTATTTAGAAAAACTTATTTTAGTGTAGTTCGATTCACTTTTTCAGAGAACTCATTTAACGCTCTTTGTACAACAATGCAAGATACACCCGCATTTCTTAATTTCAATCTGATTTCATTTTGACATTTACTTATCCATTTACAAAGCTTACAGTCTAATTATATTAAGAGGTTTTATTTTACATTTTGAATATAAGATTACCCATTTTGTTAATTCTTTCACCGGAATCTTATATCTATACAATTGAATAACATAAGGAACTGATTATTTTCCCCAGTCCTCTTATCAGTTTAAAAATTTATCTGAAATAGAATAGAGGAAGTTGTATTACCTCATTTCTTGAAATCAAAAGTTAGTTTAATTTCATTCGTTGATTTCAAATATGTATGGGTTTTTATCTCTTTTATTAAGCTTGACGATTTATCATTCATCAAGAGTGGGATTAAGTTCAGTCGCTTGGGTATCCGCAAACATTCAAGATGCCTGCTGCCACAATCAATTCCGAATATTCTGAGACCATAGAATTTGTTGGGAAAAAACCGACATGCAATAGTGAGTGAATATTCTTAATTTATTAAAAAAAATATATATTCAAAAATTTTTTTGTTTCTGTATTTATGTAATTATAAATATTTATATATCATAACTTATATTTGAGAGTTAAGCACTATTCATTTTATTATATTTGTTTTGAAACATAAAAGCTAATTTGCATTTTTAATGACAAATCAATATCATAAAAGTCAATTCAGGAGCATTATAAAAGTTAATTTGAAATAAAATTCTTGTTTTCGGTCAATTTAAGGAACAATTAATAATTTAAAATATATTTGATCAAAATGTAACAAAATTCTTCTATAAATTTTAATCATATGATTTGTTTTTTGTTGTATAAATCTCGTATTACTTTATAGTTAATAAATAAGGAAATTTTCAAATTAAAAATATACATCTCATAGTTTATTCTAAAATTGTATTTTTTCAATATAATACATAAAATATTTTTCTTATTTCCTTCATAAATGTCGCAGGCTCATTTTATTTAATATATTTTGACATTTCATTAATTTGTACTGAAGTAATATTGATATTTTTATTTTAAGTATTCTTAATAATTCAGGAAATACCATTGCAAAATAAATTTCATGATAAAAATCTCATATTAATTTTCCTGGATATTAATGGTTAAATTTGAAGATGGGTCATTTCTTAATTATGTTTTACTATATTTTTTTCTTACACAGAAATATGTAAATACTTGAATTAATTTTTCCATCTTCTGATTTAAATTGCAGATATTTTATAATCTAAGTAATTGCTTGCACATTGTTAACGTATGCTAATTTAAAAATTAATAGATGTTTCTGGAGAATATTAATAACTTTTACAAAATTTTATTGTTCCGCGATGTTGCTTTGATGCAAGTTTTTGTGTGAAAACTTAATTTTCTCTTTTGAATATAGTAATCTTATTTTAACTTTTAAAATGTGTAATTCCTTCTTCCAAAAGACTTAAAGATTATTTTATTTGCATAATTTAATCTTAAATTAATTATAAATTAAAAATAACTTATTTATTACTTTGTTGGAATGTGAAGTGAAAAATATTTAGTGTATTTCTTAAGAATTTTTATTATTTTTAATACCAAAAAATATTAAAAATTTATTTTAAAAATAAATGTCTTTATCTTGTATAAATTATCATTTTGAAGTTACTTCATTTGCGCATAAAAATTAATAAGCAAAACTCAATATTTAAGTAAAATAAATGCTTTAAATTTGTAGATGATTTTATGTAAAGTTTGAAATTTATAGTCAGCACACACACACACACATTTATTAATTAAATTTCATTTTGAATTTACTAAAACATAGAGTTGTATTATTAAAACAAGGTGTATGAATTTTCGTTTATAAATTAAATATTGATTTTTATTTTCCACATATTATTAAGTATGATATATTCAGTAAATTACTGATTAAAACTTACAAAATGTAATTTGAAATTTAACTAAAATTATCTTTAAGAAATTTATGAAGATTTCTAAATAGTGGAAAATAGTTTTTCTAATAATTAATATATAATGTATTTTACAAAATTTTAGAAATTATAGCAATATTTCAGCATACAATATTGATATCATTAAGAATTTGTTTGTAAGCAATATGTAGAGATAATTGATTGAAACGAAATGGAATCTGAAAATTTCTAATTTATTTGAAAAAATATAATTTAATTTTATGTAACTTTTACAAATGTTTCTACACCATGCAAATTTTGTTAATTAAAATTATAATATTTAATCCTTATTAATTATGTCGATAATTTATTATTGATAAATTATTCTATATGAAATTTTAAATAAAATATGATATATATTTTAATACTTGAAGAGTTTTTAAGCAGCATATTTTGTTATTAAAAGGAATGAAATTTTATTTTAAATGTTATGATGTATTAAAACTTATTAACTCCATTTTTCGTTCAACAATAAGTTGCATTTGAATGTTTTTAACAATGTTCTGCACATTATTTAGTTCAAATATATATATCGAATATATGTAATCCTTCTAAAATAATTTCCTCCATTTTTTTATTAGTGTAATTAATTGTAAGAGAGTTTAATTATAATTTATGTGAAATTTTTTTGAAGAAATCAGTATTGTAAGAATATTAAGAGTAATAAATATCATTTTTATATATAACTTCTCAACTTTGTAATGAAGTTTATAATTTGAAACAAACTTTATTTTTATAGCAAAGAGAGGCAAAGGAAATCCTTATGTACACTGCTTAGATATAATAAATTTATTTTCAGAAAGTAACTTTATAAGAATATCATAATAATATGTGTTTTAGTCTGCATCGACGAATTAAAAATATTTTGATTGAAATGGAAAATGAGACAACGAAAACTCTTTCAATGAAACATATAAAGAAATAAAATATTTTGTAATTTGTCATAAAGTATTTTTTTAATCATATACAATAGTATATAATTAATTAAAGAAGTAATTCTTTGGTTTAAATAATTCATTTAGGAAAAGATTGTTTTCTCATCAATTCAAAAGATTCTTATTTTAATGAATAATTCAGTAAACAAAACACAATTTAAAAATATTAGTTTTGATTTTCAGTTTTATGAGTGGTTCATTTGTTAGTAGTTCATTCGTGAAGCTCGAGAAGTTTCTGAAAATTATATTGAACTCAGAGTTTACCCTCACTTTCATTTTCAGTCAAGTATCGGTTGTCCTACATTGAGATTACCCCTACGCCAAGTACGTAGATGACATTTGGAATCAGCGTTTTCCAATAAATGAAACTGATAATGAACTGTTTGTGTGGAGTAAAAATAAAGTATTTTATCTCATTATTCTTAATTTAACTCTTAAATTTAAAAATAGTACGAAGAAGACTTTGATAAATCTAAAGAATTCTGCATAATATTGTATGCCGTTATAGCCTTAAATGTTGCATTTGATAATAAAAACAAAAAATCTATATAGTCTAGATCTTTCCGAATATTATATTGAACTTTTACCACAAATGTTTTGTAAATTTTTGGAGAAAAAATAAAAGTTTTTATTATTTATATTTATTTATTTGCAAATAATGATTAATTTTTCATGTATATATTTCTGATAATAAATTCCCAGAGTCAAAAGCTTCATAAAGGAGCATTACTCGTATCCTGAATCTTATTATATCCCTTTTCTAATCTAAAATATGAATTATTTAATCTCTTACAATTATTTTAAATTTTACATTCAATATAAAATTCAAAACATGCTTTAGTTATTAAAAAAGCTTATACATTTTTAATTATTATTATTTTTATGAACATAAAATTGCTGTATTTAAGATTTCAGCTGCTTAACAAATTTCTTTGAAATCATTGTATTTAACTTTTTTGGTTCCTTGGACATTCAACTTACTTAGTTGTTCATTTGTTTATTTTTCCTTTCAATCAAAAATTGATATTTTTATAAGAAATTTTAAACATGTAGCGACAAAATAATGCTTGAATTATATTTTTCTAAAACTAAATATAAAATTTTAAAATTTCTTCGTTAAAAAAATTTTTATAGGGGAAACATCACATTTTAATGAAAATTCTCATATATTTTAAGCTTAAATAATGGAATTCAAAGGGTATGTTTTAGCATTAAATTTTTTTTATTTTTGATTAAAAAACAAAAATTTTTAAATGATTTCATAAATAACAATATAAAGAAACATGCATATAATAATAACAAAACATATTATATATTTTAGATAATTTTTCTTTTTTTTATGACATCATTACTGCTATTATTATGTTAAAGCTGTGTATATATATTCCAAAAAATATTATTTATAAGAAATGTTACAAGTTTTAATTCGTCTATCGTTAATAAATAAAATTTTTTTTAAACAACGACAGGCATTTGGGTGACTAACCCTTCGCCACAACAAGGCCTGGAACTGCGACTCATTTGTCGTTACCCAGCGGGCACCTGCAAACCAAGTCAAGGAGTCGAGTAGCATTACCGGCGCCATACCAACACAAACCCGTTTATATGGTGTGCCATATAAACGGGTTTGTGTTATTTTCTTTACAGCTAATACTGTCACTCTCAAGAATATAAGACATCTAGAGCATTTTTTATTAATATATAACTTTACGGATTTTTTTAAATTAAAAATAGAAAAAGCGCTTACAAAAACTAAATGAAAAATTTTTTGTACTCATGTTCTAATAATTTTCAAGTTTCTTATATATGTTATTTATGCATATTCAATCATTATCTACATTGGTTACTAGAAATATTTATTCACAGAAATCTTATTGATAAGAAATATTATGCACCATATATTTTTATACATGAATCTGGAGGTAATAATTCCAGATTTATACATAAGAGTATATGGAACGGAAACGTTTCCAAGGAATAATCTTTCTTTAAGTAAATATTACTGGTATAAGTGATTGATATCCAATCTGTATTTATAAACAAATTTAAGTTTTTACTTAATAAATACTTAATTTGAGTTGTGACTCGGCAATAAACAAACATGCAATATTTTAAGGAACAGTTTTTTTTATTTAAAGAAGGTGTCTGTCAAATCCTGTAAAATCTTGTAATAATACTCAACCTAAGATACGAATAAAAGAAAAATACTTTCAATTTTTTTTAGAAAATTCCAATTGTTTTGGAATCATGTCTCGATGTGGTCTGCCCTGCCACTAAGATTACTTTGTAAATTTTCTGTGTAAGATTTCAAACTAAATATTATTAAGTTATGTACTGTGTATTTTATGTTTTTTTTTTTTATGAATGAATTACACCCTTTATGTGCCGAAATGTAAATTAAGATTTTCACACTTAGTAATACCAGCTAGAGTAGTACTGACTATTCTAGCCTTCATTGGCTGCTTCACTCTCTCGGCTATGCGTGTGAATCTCAGTGTGGCCCTGGTTGCAATGGTTGGCAGGCGAGTACCCGGAAATCATACAAATGCAACTGATGAAACCTGTCATGAACTCATAATTCATACCAATACTTCAAGCCATAATGGATCATCAGTAAGTTTCTTACAAAACTTCATAGCATAACTTTAAATTATCACTTTTTAATGTTAATAGAAATTATATTAGTATTTTTTATATAGGATTACATTCATTATACACAATTTTTATAAATATTATTTAATAAAAATCTATTTCCTATTTATTAATAAATTAATTTTCCTAACTTATATAAAATGAATATATTTTATATACCTATTTTCCCATTCAAAAAAAGTATTTTTATAATTTCTCGCGTATTATCAATTTTGAAAAGTTATAAGTAAAGTTTTATCTTTACTTATAACTAAATAGTTAAGGAAGTACTAAAAAAAGTAAAAAGTAACTAAAAAGTAAAAGTAACTAGAAAGTAAAAGTAGTAAGCAACTAAAAAGTAAAAGTAACAAAATTTAGGATTAGAGAAAAGTTAAAGAAATAAAATGAAATTTGAAAATAAAGTAAAGTTTTATCTTTACTTTCAAATTTTACTTCTTTAACTTTTCTCTAATCCTAAATTTTGTTACTTTTACGTGTTTAAAATTATGTGTGATGTCCAAAATAATTAATTTTTAACTGTAAGATATGGTGTAACATTTAAAGTTAACACAATACTTTACTGGTAAATGATTCCAATTTACTCTCTCTCTCTCTGTATATATATCGTATATAAGAAATAAGTTAGTAGCGTTTTTTACCAAAGACTTTTATTTAAACAAAAAACAATAGTTATATCAATAAGTTAATCAATTATATATTCGCCGATGCTGTTTACAACCTCTTCCCACCCCTCGATCAATTTGTTGATGCCGTTCCGCCAAAATCGCTTGTCTGTTGTCAAAGAAATTCTTGAGCCAGTTTTTAAGGACCTCTTTGTTATCGAAAGTAACACCCTTGATAAGGTTTGACAAGGAGCGGAAAAGATGGTAATCGGTCGGTGCAAGGTCCGGAGAATACGGCGGGTGCTATAGGACTTCCCATTCGAGCTTTTGGAGTGCGGCTTTGAAGATTTGTGTAACATTGGGCGTGGCGTTGTCGTGAAGGGATATGGTTTGACCATGTTGATCAGGTCTTTTCAGTCGAATAGTCTCATTCACGTGGTGCAGCTGGGCAATGTAGAGCTCCTTGTTGATTGTGGCATTCTTTTTGAGTATTTCCCAGTGCACCAAGAAGTCCTTAAAAACTGGCTCAACAACTGCTTTGACACTAGACCAGGTGATTTTTGGCGGAACGGCATCAACAAATTGGTCGAGAGGTGGGAAGAGGTTGTAAACTACAACGGCGAATAAATATTTGATTGATTTATTGATATAATTATTGTTTTTGTTTAAATAAAAGTCTTTTAAAAAAACGCTACAAACTTATTTCTCAACCTAATATATTTGAATTTCATTAACTTTAAATGTTACAGCCATATTTATATATTCCGTAAATAGTTTCTTACTTATTACAGTTTTAAAAATGTTATCAAGATACATCATAACACTTAACATATTTATCCAAAGTTATTCTGAAGGCTTTATTACCGTTCGCAGCATTCAAATACTTATTGAGTAACTAAGCATTTTCAATGATTATTTAAGAAATGTTTTTTTCATCGTAGGAAGCAGGTGAATTCGATTGGGATATTAACATCCAAGGACAAGTACTAGGGTCTTTCTTCTACGGTTATCTTCTTACCCAAATTCCTGGTGGGCTGCTAGCTGAAAAGTATGGAGCCAAGTGGGTATTCGGCATCGGAATCTTAGTGACATCAGTCTTCACCTTTTTGTCACCGTTAGCCGCCCGTTGGAACGTGTGGGCTTTGGTAGTAGCTCGAGTGATTGAAGGCCTGGCAGGAGTATGAAATTGCTTTTAATATTATATTTCAATTTAATATTATTTTGCTTATGTGATACACAATCATACCTTGACTCTAATAATATCATTTCAAATTAAAACGAATACCGTAAACATTTGTTATCTTACTTTTATTTGTACAATCTAAGTAAATTCATATATAAAAATGTTTATTTTTATTATCTTGAATAAGACCTTGACTCTCTATCTTAGTTTACTTAAGTAAAAGCATTGGACTTCTTACATTAAATCAAAGAATTTGCAAAACTTTGGCACATTTTACATTTTATAATCAATTAGAGTTAAATTCGAAAATATTTTAAAGATTTCTTTGCATATTTCTGAAATATCATAATATTCCATTTTTTTGTACTCATAACGCCTTGCAGTTTTGATCATCATAAATAGATTTCATTATTAATGAATTTGCCTGTAATTATTTTACACTTACGGTAATGGGGTAAGCAAATTTCTTTAATCAAGATAATCATGAATAAATTTCATTATTAATGAATTTGCCTGAAATTATTTTACATTGATAGTAATTGTAAGAAAGTTTCTTTAATCAAGGTAATCATGAATAAATTTCATTATTAATGAATGTACCTGTAATTATTTTACATTGATAGTAATGGTTAGCAAGTTTCTTTAATCGAGATAGTCATGAATAAATTTCATTATTAATGAATGTGTCTGAAAGTATTTTACATTGATAGTAATTGTAAGAAAGTTTCTTTAATCAAGGTAATCATGAATAAATTTCATTATTAATGAATGTACCTGTAATTATTTTACATTGATAGTAATGGTTAGCAAGTTTCTTTAATCGAGATAGTCATGAATAAATTTCATTATTAATGAATTTGCCTGAAATTATTTTACATTGATAGTAATTGTAAGAAAGTTTCTTTAATCAAGGTAATCATGAATAAATTTCATTATTAATGAATGTACCTGTAATTATTTTACATTGATAGTAATGGTTAGCAAGTTTCTTTAATCGAGATAGTCATGAATAAATTTCATTATTAATGAATGTGCCTGAAATTATTTTACATTGATAGTAATTGTAAGAAAGTTTCTTTAATCAAGGTAATCATGAATAAATTTCATTATTAATGAATGTACCTGTAATTATTTTACATTGATAGTAATGGTTAGCAAGTTTCTTTAATCGAGATAGTCATGAATAAATTTCATTATTAATGAATGTGCCTGAAATTATTTTACATTTATAGTAATGGTAAGCAAGTTTCTTTAATCAAGATAGTCATGAATAAATTTCATTATTAATGAATGTGCCTGCAATTATTTTACACTGATAGTATAATGGTAAGCAACTTTCTTTAATCAAGATTGTTTCCTTTTTCTTATTTTGGCAGGGTGTGACGTTTCCAGCGATGAATGTGCTGATCGCTCGTTGGGCTCCTAAAGTGGAAAGATCCCGCATATCCACGGCCATGAACATGGGTGTGCAGGCAGGAACTGTTATTACGAACGTAGCCTCTGGAATACTATGTGATAGCACTTTCATGGGAGGTTGGCCTTCAGCTTTTTATATCTTCGGTAAGACTAATTATAAATAAAATATCATTTGCCCTTAATTTTTTTATATGAAATTACGTTTTATCACACAAGATCATTTTTACGCTTGTAAATTGAAATGCTATTTAAAAAAAAAATACCGAAGATGGTTTAAATTTGATGAAGGCTTTTTATTATATTTTTTAAAATTGATTAACTAAAGATAGAATTATAAATGAATAAGTGTTTTATAAGATAACTATTAAATTCATTGTCTTCTTTCAATATTGTTATCACATCATTGGCGAAAACTCTGTATTCAAAAGGTATTTACTTTTTTTAAAATTTTGTATTAGATTTCTTAAATTTTTAATGACGCCTATTATTTTATTATTTAATAAATTTAATAACTGAATCTGTTAGGTTTTGATTAATTGATCCGATTAATGTGTTACTGTATAGTTATAAAAATATATAAGTGTGAATTTAAAGAATGAGAATTCATTGAAATGACTTTTTTTAATTTAAAAATACAGCGCATTTCTAAATATAAATAAATTCAAATCAAAGAAAATATTACTTATGGGAAAACTAAACAATATAAATCAAAGAAAACATGTCTTTTGGGAAAACTATGATTGCAATTAGAAAGCTATACGATTTATCAAAGTAAAAACAAATTTGAAATGCATATTCATTTTTGAAAATAATGGTTGAGCTCTAAATCATTTATACTTGTATTAAGGTGATTACCTTCAGTTATTCTCAACTCCTCATGTAAAAATAAACAATGCAAATTGGAATCTGCTTTCAAAAAATAATTATACGATATTATAAAATTATTATATTATATATATAAAATTAAATAAATTTTCAAAATATTTTATAATACTTTTTAACATACATACGATTTAACAATTGATTCTTTCAACAAATTGTGAAAGAAGGAGTTATATATATATATGTATATATATATATATAGATATATATGAAAATATATAATTTTACCATTATATTTCATCAATATTATTATTATTTTCTATGTGAATAAATAGTGAAAGAATGAACTGTTAAATCGTATGTATGCTCAAAAACTTTTTAACAACTAAACCTTTTGAATATACGTTTAGCATAAATTAAGTATTAGCAGCACTAATTTATTATATAAATCAAGAACATGTAACTTTTAATTTTTAGGAATTCTTGGATGCATATCGTTCATTTTGTGGGCGATACTTGTGTACGAAACCCCAGAGACGCACCCGCGTATATCGCGAGAGGAATTGGAGTACATAAAATCAGGACAGGATGAAGCACCCCCTGGTGTAAGACAAAATTACTAAAATACGTATTAAAATACATTGAAAAGTTTTTTCTTTATGTAAATTATCGTCTATCCTACGGATTAAAATCGATATTCGATTAAAATAAAAAACAACTGGGCAATATTATTTTACAACAATTATAAAAGCGTACGCAGTATAATCTATTCTTTTAGGATAGCAATTCATTATTTTGAAATTTAAAATGTTTAGAAAATAAAGTATATATGTAAAATTAATGAATGTATGCCTTAAATGTCTTATATTTAAATAAAAAAAAGTTTAAGCTTAAGCAAAATCACATAAAATAAAGTTTAGATGAAACATTGCTTTCTATCATTGGTGAAATCTCTTCAATTTCTAATGATTTCTGCTTTACAAAATGTATGTTTTCTCATATTTGTCGAATAGTTATCATAACATATCGTTTAATAATAATAAATAGTTTTCACACAACTGAGATATAATACTGTACAGATATTTGTTGAAAGTTAATTAACCATTCTTAAATCGACTATTCAAGTCTGTAGAGATTTGATATGACAAATATTTAATGTTTTTCATGTTTGTTAAAAAAATTCATTGCAAAATAATAAACTTATGATACATATTTTTGCCTTGTATTTTACTTCCATCATTTGACATGTGTAAATCTTGAGTGAAGAATTTAATATTTACAATTATAAAATATTTAGAATATCTGTCTGTGAATTAATTTAAAAGAATTTTGCATACATTCAGCATATATTAAACTACTTACATGCAGAATTTTTCCAAAATAAAGAGTGTTTTGCTTAACTCACGTCTTAGATATCAATTTATAAAAAAAATCAAATAAGCAACAAACCCAAAATATCAAACGCTCTAAGGTGTATTAAAAATAATGAGATAAAATATGATATTTTCTGAATTAAATGCATCGTTAAGCGTTGTAATTGAAGTCAATAGTGGAAATAAACTTTCTCTAACCGAATCCTTTGATTGTAGGAGAATGTGAATACCTATCTAGTTTAGAGGGAAGGAAAATTATGTTAATTATACATACCAATGTCCATTATTATACATTTTGCATGTAAATTTCATTATTGAATTTTTCGACTTTTTAAACTATCGTAATTAAGGCAGTCTGAAATGTAGTAAATTTTAAACAATACAAAAAAGTGAAAATCTGGAATTAAGAAGTATGAAAAGCACTGTTATTACACTTCTCAAAGTTTCATTTCAAATTTTTATAAAAATTTCTTAGAAAGATAATAAAGATATAAATGAAAATACTTAAAAATCATAACTTATTATTATGTAGTATCTTTTCCAAATTAAGTAATCCCTCAACATTATTCAAAATTAAATTCTCAGTAAGCATACACATATTTTTACTTAAAAATGTTACTAGATATAGATATAAACTTAAACATTTCTTGTAAAATTTAAGCCTCTCCTTCCTCTCTCTCTCTCTTTCATCTACAATTATAAATTCTATTAAGTGACCTTGTGATTTTGCATTTGAATTATCTAAATGGACTGTTATACGTTTTTTTTATCATCATTTTTTATTGCAAGATATGAATTTAGAATCAAAATGACTTGGGAATCTGAGACATATTTCTTGGAAGCAGCGACTTTGACATTTATGATTATAACATCCAAATGCTAAGAGGCTAAAGCAATCACAATTAATTGGTCTTTTTGAGACAGAGATCACTTATACTATAACATTTATTTTTAATAATATTTTAAGGAATTTAAGAAAACAATTTTTCTATTAATGAAAAAATAAATGATGCTCCAACAAGATAAATGGTATTTAAAAAGGTTGTGGCAGATCAAACATTAAAATTATACTTATATAAAGATGCCCACTATTCGCACTCATACACTGTATTTGATTCTCATGACTCTAGTTTCTTTTCAAAACTCAATTTTTTTCTCTTCGAATGGTGAAAAATTGAGGAGAAAGTTGCTCCAGGATGATATTTTAGCAATGCTGATTTTCACCAAAATATCCGATATATTTTTATATATTGCCTAAATTAAAGAATGAATTACCACTTTGGGAATTGTTATAGTAATTTGTTAATTTTTGTGTAATGCATAATTTAAGTGCATTACAGATTTATATATTTTTATTTAGAACATTAAATTAAAATATATACATTGATTTCATCGAAATCAATCGAAATTAAAATATATAAATTTAATGTTCTATGGATTTATTACTAAACTAAGAAAATATAGGTATAATTTGGTTTATAATAATATTTAATTTTAAATTGCGTCTGCAGTTTTTAACAATGATGTTCATAGAAAATAGGAAACAAATGTTAAATCAGTATTTTCAAATGCATGCTCATTCTTAATAAGTATTATTCTAAATTTTGATAAAAAAATTTTGGGTTAAAATTTTTACCTTTCCTAAAATATTTTCAACTTTGAGCATTTAAAAAATAAATTATTTAAGCTTACAAAAATCACGAAAACCTTACGCTTTTAAAGCTACACGATCGAATGTTAGTTACGTGATCCTTAGTTAGAAAATGTATAATCCTTATTATAATTACCTTTAAAGTGCTATTTTGAGGGATACTGTTAATAAAGTTTAGTTTTCTTTAAATAAAGTCTAGGATTCAGGGCCAGAATCATTTAAATTTTAAGATAATTAGGAATAGAATTATATTTTAAGATAATTATAATAACATATATGCACAAGTTAATTAGTTGTTATTTATTATTACATATTTGGACAAGTTTACTTTATAATATACGTTTCGAAAATTAACTTTAATAGTATTTAAAGCTGTGTAACACTCGTTTCCCATTATATTTCAATTCTGTAGTTTTTTTCTAATCCCACGTTTCTTCTTTACACTTTTTAAAAGGATGTATTATTTTTATATGTAAATGACTAAAAAGAATATTTTTCAGGAGATCCAAGTTCCTTGGAAAGAAATATGGACATCAGCACCTCTATGGGGAATTATTTTTGCTCACTTTGGACAAAATTGGGTATTTTATACACTTATAGCCCTAATGCCTACCTACCTGTCGAATGTACTGCACTTTACTTTAACTGAAGTAAGTTATGAACCACTAAAAGTAAATTAAATTAATTACTTGCAAAAATATTTATTTTTAAACTCAACTTTTAATCCATCAAATTGCGCTGATTTTTATGACAGGAAAGTTTGAAAATATGTAACTGTTAAGCGTAAATTAAAATAAACAAGTAAATGTACAAATTATTATCCACAGGGGATTTCAAACATTTGATGATAAGAAGTTCGGTAACATAAATCAAACAATGGAGCATATTAAAAGTTAATAATTGTTTTTCCAATAATTATTTTTGTGCAATTATTATTTTTTTCAATAATTATTTTTTTCAATAAATATTTTTTCAATAATTATTTTTTCAATAAATATTTTTTCAATAATTATTTTTTCAATAAATATTTTTTCAATAATTATTTTTTTCAATAATTATTTTTTCAATAATTATTATTTTGAATAATTATTTTTTCAATAAATATTTTTTCAATAATTATTATTTTCAATAATTATTTTTTCAATAAATATTTTTTCAATAATTATTTTTTTCAATAATTATTTTTTCAATAATTATTATTTTCGATAATTATTTTTTTCAATAATTGTTTTTTTCTAGGATGGTTTAATGTCTGCTCTTCCCAATTTAATGATGGCCGTATTTGCGATTCCTGCGAGTATTGGAGCTGATGCACTGAGGGCCAGTGGTCGACTACGCAGCACTACCATTCGAAAACTTGTTAATAGCATAGGTAAATGGCAATTTGAATTTCTTATACTGCATCTTTACCTTTCTGATAAGAATGAAGTTATTCAAATAAAGAAATGCTATTTAATTGCTCCGTTAAGCAATTCTTCGAGTAACTGTTATTCACTCATTTTTTAATGCCAATTAAAATATTTTTATCTAAGAAAACATTGAAATTTTTATGCATTACTAACTTTCTTTCGACACCAGGAATGAGACACATGTGCCACAAACATTAAATATATTATATTCATGCACACATTAAATTAATGATTTTCTACAATTGTGAAATTTGAATCGAAGAAGTATAAATTGAATGTTTTTATTTGTTCTTAAATAATTATTTCCTTATTTCTCTTCATTGAAAAACTAATTATTTCCCTAAAAATATCAGTTTTTTTTGTACTTATATGCACAAGCTTGTTTAAGTTACCAGTAAAAGAATTTATTTAATTTATTGCTTGCATTATATGTTTTAATCAAAATTAAAAGTCAAATTTATTTTTTATAAAAAATATTTTAAGCAATAATTTGACGTGACTATAGCTTATCATAAAATGTAAGAATTGTAGCAATCACATGTACACATCATCATCTTTAATAATATAAATATGAATAAGAAATAATTTATCAATTACATGTATTTATAAAAAGAGATTTAAATAAAACGTAAAAATTATTTTGAAGTTTGGTGGCTCAGTGGTAGCGAAGCACTGGTTCGAGATTCGATCCTCACATTGAGCAAAGTCTCGGCTCAGCTTTCCACTTTCATTGCATCCATAAACAGAATATCAAGCATGCTTGGGAGCTAAACACTGGGAGTTTCGCATTAGGTTGACCACTTAACCGGTACATATGTTTCACAACTCAGGGTTCCCAGTCAGGAAAACAGATATAGGCACTGTCGTCATTGGCCCACATATGGGCTGGGCTGTAGTGCTATAGATTTAGTTTAATTATATGAAAATATTTAATTAAAAAATAGAGGATTCTGTGAAACCTCAATACATATTTCTGCTAAGCGTTTTCCGAAGTGACAAGTCAAGCTGATAGAACCGAATGGTGTGAGCTGGTTTTCACTACAACAGTTCAAGAATTTGATACTCAACTCGATTTTGCATGTTTGTTGCGACACAGAATCCATTTTAAATTTTTGATTTCAATCTAATTAGGCTTTTATTTAAAAATTGATGTCAAAACCCATATGGGTACCCTACATTGATTAAAAATCAATGTGGGATAACCATGTTAACCATCAATCATTTGTGACTCCTAAATATTCAATTTTTGACATCTGCTCTTTGTTTTATATTTTGAATGATTATTTCATTCCAGAGTTTGATGAGGAATGAAGAAATAAAATGTTGGGTTTTAACTTATTGTAATGTTAATTTCCATCTTAAAACCACTTAACAGTTGAATTAATGAATTAATTTATTTATCTTATCAACAAGGAAATTATTATTTATACTTCTTGCTAAAAGGGGGTGTCATTTGCCAAGATATTTTGAGTAGATTTGGATACTCGAAGCTATTTATTTTTAATCGGAGTACCTACTTCCTGTACTAATTGTTATGATTCTTTGTGATACAACCTTTTAGCGCAGTTAATTTTTTGCTCCTATTTTTATCTACTCGAACCGTCCATTTTCTGACGTCACTCGTCAATACGATGGCTTTATCACGTTTCTTTTCAGTTGTCATCAAGGTCTCTTCATCCGCGATCATTATCTAGTTTGCTCATACCTAGTGCATGCAATTGTGAAGTAAAGCCTGCAATAAAACCAAAAAGATTTCTTAATTTCCTTATTAATAAAGAAATTAATTAACTTTAATTAACGAACTAATTAAAGAATTAAATAGAGTTTGAAAAGTTACCATCTAAAGGTCAGAGAGATAATAGGATGATTACAATCCAATAGTTTAATGCAAAATATTTCTACAAAATAAAAGAAGAAAATTAGATTAATTATGAGAAATTATGAAAACAGTGCTTTCAGTCCAAAAAGAGTCCTTTTATCTTCTATATTTAATTTTTTTTTCATAAAAATATTGACTCTTTGTTTTCCATAATTATCAATGACCTTGAAACTTTATTAACTCAGAATGACTCCTTTACTGTGAATTACTCTGCATGCTTTCTCCATTTTTACTGATAAAACCAATTTGGCATTGAACTTAGTTTTAGCAACAAAAACGAACAAGTTTACCACTTTTGTGTGAATCTGACAATATTACAACAAAAGTCTCCAAAAGTTTTCCCGTTTAAAAATATTTGTAGTTCTTAATAAAGTCTTGACGAAATTAGTCAAATTTTGTTTTACATTATGGAAACAATTATGTCACATTTCGATGCCTTGTAAAAATTAAGATTAAAAAAAGTATCGTAAAATTTTTTTTTTTGCAAGTGAAACTATCATTCCCCAAAACTGAAATTACAATAAAGTTTAGAATTTTAGCTTTAAGATGTGATAGGGGCTCATAAAGCAAGTTTGAAAATTTACTTACTGAATATGAACATTTTTCAGAAGATTGTATTACGTGAGTAATAATTGAATTTAATTATAATATTTCTGAACATCAAATTAGGAGGAATTCTTAATGTTTTAGTAAGTTTTATGTGTTTTTCAAAACTGTACTCAATTAAAAATCAATAAATTCTATCTGAGGTATTAATTTATAGCATTATTTCTATATGAATTTTTAAATTATTTGGAAATAGCAATCTATTTTAAACACAATACTTTTCTCCAATTTCATGCAATGAATTTAAAATGTAAACGTTTCATTTTATAACCTAAAATTAATTATCTTCCAATATTATCATAGTTATGTTACATGTTAATATATATAAAAATAGAATACTTTTCAATATACTGTGACATTTATGAAAAAAAAAAGTTTGGCAAATTATCTTTATCATAATTTAGTATAGTTTCTTGTGTTAAAGTTTCCTATACCAGCTTTTTCCCACTAGGCTTACCAGAAAATGCGAAAATTTTCTTTCCAAATAAAGAATGTGTTTTATTCTCCTTTATAAACTATGTAATTTGTAAATTTATTATTATTTTTTTTGCAACACACATTCCTTTATTTTATTTAACATATTTCTATATACCGTTATATAACATTTACCTTTTGTTTTGCTTAGTACTATAATATAATTTTAAGAGTTGTTAATGATACGTATTTCATAATTATCATTAAATGAAAAAATTAATTGGTTAATTTGATTATAAAATATACATTATGAAATAGTTCCTTTTTTTGAAAATTACATTACAATAGAAAAATGCCATGTATCAAAATACATAATAAATTAACGATATCATGGTATATATAATTATTTTCGTTCCTGTAGTTATTTTATTTATGATTAGGTAAGTAAATTGTGCTATTCCATAGAAAATAACTTTTGGATATTTTGTTTAAAGAACTCAATATTAAAAAATGACAGCATTTTTATTGTAACATTTTTAGTAAAATTTAAGTGTGTATCTTAAGAAACTTGAATTCATAGTTATTTTTTGTTGGTAAATATAATTAATAACATATTAATTAGATGCAAGTTTACTTTCAGTGTTCACTGCAAAATGCCACTTCCTAAATTTTTATGCATTGTCCTAAGTGAAATGAACATGCCATTTCTAATTTCAATTATTTTTTTAACAATTAGGATTAAATCAATATTTTTTTCAGCTTTTTATGGCCCTGGATTATGTGCTCTTGGCATTGCATTTGCGGGCTGCGAACGCGTGCTAATAATAGTACTGTTTTCGTTGTCTTTTGGATTAAATGGTTTGATATTCTCTGGATTTATGGTTAACCACATTGATTTGAGCCCACAATTCGCTGGTGAGTCACTGTACTTTAATTTAACATACTTTTATTTAGTCATCTTATATCTGTGCTGATCAACATGGTGCATCTTTAAATGAAAAGCAGTTTAAAGATGCAATATGTTTTTCAAATAATATATAAGTCTACTTAAAATGAATGTTATTTATCACAAAATTGGTTATAAATATTTACTATAAGTATTATATTTATATACTAGACAAAATTACAGATAAACTCTACTTATATGCATCCAACATTCCAAGAATCGCTTGCAAGTCTGACCAGCAAAATATATATTTTTGCATTTAAAATATAAAATGCTATATTTCTTTCTGAAATAAGTTTAAAACTTAACATTTTAATATTTTTGAATTAAGTATTTGAGTCATTTTCAAGTTTGTCTTGTTCATATTTTGGTCACGCACATTTTTTTTTATCGTGAACCTTCTTTATATATATATATATATATATATATATATATATATATATATATAGATATATATATATATATATATATATATATATATATATATATATATATATATATATATATGCTATTATATTTATTTTATTAATATTAAACAGATCTTTTTGTTTATATGTAGGAAATTTAAATTTGTGTATATGGTAAAATGTTTTTTTAACTTTATGATTTTCAAAGTTATGTTAAAAAAAATCTGTTTTAACTTTAGTTATATGTTACTTTTCTTTTTAAAAGCAGTTATTAAAATATATAACTTAAAACAAGCATGTTATAATTGCTTATTAAAATGTAATATTTTATTGATGTCATTTTCAAGAAATATTTAAGAATTAATAAACTAAAGAATATTAAATATTAAAATATCTTAAATCCAGGCACATTAGTTACTCATTATCTGTACTTATAAATCGAGGATTGAACTACTTCTTCACGCAGTTTTGCATATTTTAGCTATGTATAAAAGCGTTTTATTGATATTATATTAAAATGTACTTGTTGTAGTAGAAATATGGAAAAAATTAACCAAAAGGAAACCATATTAATTATTAAATAGTTTCATATTAAGAAGTTTAATTATTTAAAAAATAACAGAATGATTTTAAAACATCAAATAACATATAAATGTAGGTCAAGAAAATGCATTTTTTAAATTTATATTGTGATGAAGGAAAACATCTCTTACATGTAATATGGCATCATTAAAGGTTTTACAATGTAGACGTCCAAGGATTGTGAATAATAATAATAAAAAGTTAATTTTTTTTTTTAGTTTTGTTACTGAAGGAAAATATTCAAGAAAATATTTTATCAAAGACTTAATCAGAAATTATTATAAAGAAATAAATGTACTTGTTCACAAATTTCTGTTCTTAGCAATTGAAGTGGCATCAACAATAATTTCTGTTAGTAGATTCATCACATAACATAAATTTTATGCAGAATTTTCAATTCATTTTCCTTATCACTGCATTATTTATTTAGACTTAATTATGTATGCATTTTAAGAGCTTATTATGAAAGTTTATTTCCAAATATAAAATTAATTCTGAGATTTATCTTTTTGTTTCTGAGTTTAATTCTATTTTAATATCTAAATAAAGACATGCAATAGACACTTATAAGCAATTTACCAAGATAAATTGTAGAATCTTTTAATAAAATTTATGAAAAATTTAATTATTGTGGGCAATTGAAGCATTAAATGTATTCTGTTTAAAAAAGTAACATATAATCCCGGTCTATATGAAAACAGAAAAACGAACAATAATATTTTTTGTTATTAAAAGAAAGTTTAGAAATGAATCTTAATTTTTAATAATTAGTTAATCGTTATTGTATCAATAATTATAATAAATATTTGTAGAGGTTAGTAAGGAAACATACTCATACTCTTTCTTTTATTTATGGTTGTTGTTGCTCCAGTATGCTTCTAGTATGAGTTGGGCTCTACCAGTTAGATGGAAGCATGATGATTCGTGATTTTGAAGCAGGGACCAACCAGAAGACCCCCAATACTTTGCGTGCCACCACAGAAACAACATTTCCCTTCAAAAACATTGCGAGCACGTCCATTTTTAACGTGCCCCATCCGCCATTAGTGAACGCAACGAATTCGAACTCACAACCTTCCGATAAAGAGAGCGACGTCCCAACTAATCAGACCACCGTGACCTCCTTTTATTGTAGATCACATTTATTAGAATAATTTTCAACTTATATGTTGCTTATCTAAATATTTTAATTTATAAGTGCTGTGGAAATTATCTCAGAACTAAGGAATGAGTAATTTAGAACATTTATTACTTTTTAACTTTTTATTTTAACTAATATAATGTAAAAATTAATCCATTAAAATAACGGGAGTGCTGGGGAATAATTTACGTAGGAGCACTAAGTTTATACCAAGAGAGAAGAATGTTTTATGAAAATAAAAGTAGCTGTTGAAATCTTTTTTAAAGTGTTATTTATGTAAAATTTATTCTCACTAATTATTATCGAATAAATGTTATTTTTTAATCAATTTATATCAAGCTTGAAAATGCGGAAAGGTAAGACAGGTTTTGTGGGATTTAGTTAATAAAAATCATTTTTTGGGGAGCAAAAAACACCTGAAGTAATACTTGATTTTCATTAAATATTTTTTTTTATAATTTCAAAGTAAAATTATTTTTAAATTGTTCATGATGTGTTTTGATTAATTTTTTAAACTTTTATCATTTTCTTACAGGTACTTTATTTGGTATTACGAATTGTATTGCTACATTACCTGGATTTCTTGCCCCCGCATTTTCCGAAGTAATTCTCCAGAATGGAGTAAGTAAAAATAACATATACTTTTTATTTAAGTAAATGTAGATTTAGAAAAAACGCATGTAAAGATTTTTCATCCTGTATATGTCAAAAAAGTTTAATCAAATATAATTATATTGTCCAAACAGTTTTTCGAAAAGATATTTTCCTTCATATACATTTTTCTATACCTGTAAATATTTCTACATACTAATTTCTATATATTTCTATATACTATTTCTCCTTTACACAATTCTATATAAATATATATGTTTCCATAGGTCAGAATTTTTTGAAATGAATTTCTTAATTTCTTAAAATAAATTATTTTCTATAGTTTATAACTATTTCAATTTATTTAGTTTATGTATTAAGTGTTTATATATTGTATATTAAATGAAATTAAAATTAGCGTGGAATTAAATATACAATAAATATAATTATCTTAATCAATTCGCTATCAATACATTATTGACCTTTTTACCCTAGAAATAAATTTCAATGGAAATAATTTTATGGAAAGAGTTTGGAGTACAAAAATAAAAAAAAAAACTTGATTATTTTTGATACATTAAAAGTCACATTTTTTAATTTGAAGAGAACTACATAATTTTTATCATTTGTATTAATTTCCTGAAATATTTATTTGCCGTTATTGATTTATTTTTACAATTTAAATTCTCAAACTTTGTCACGCTTTTAAGAAGAGACAAATTATCAATATGAAAAATGTTATGAAATTCAAAATCTAATAATTTCTACCTTTAAAAAATTTTTTTAATTTTATTTTAAATGTTATTATGTTGTTAAATAATCTTAAAAAATAGAAATTTTATTTCATATTGATATGCGTAGTTTTCCTATTCTTATAGAAGTTGAACAAAATAATAATGTCTTTAATAAAAATAACATATTCTAAATTTAATTAACGTATGTATAATTAAAAGATAAACTTTTTTTTAAGTGTTTATGCCTATTTTTACTTAACAATGTTTTTTTTTTGTGTGTTAAAACATTCAACAAGGTAGTCTTTTTAAGCATAATAATTTCTTGCTATTAATTTATAGATGGATTTTCTTCAAAGGTCATTAGATTATTAATTATTTCAAGAAATAATTAATAATCTAATGACCTTTGAAGAAAATCCATTTTATATTTGGGATATCTAAAATCAACATTTTAGATATCCCAAAAGAATTCTAATGATGCATTCAGGATTCCTTTTTTAATGAAGAAAAGTAAAATAGAAAAGGTTATATTACATAAAATATCTTTGAGTCTTGTGAAACAATGTAATGAAATATCTTCTTATAAAAAGCAATTGTATTTATTTTGATTACCATAATTCTTCGAAATATAATAAAATGAGTTTTATATTACTCATAATTACTTAATTAGATGTAACTAAGAGAGAGTTGTAATTCTGTTTATTTTCTTCTAACACAGCAAAATTCTGTGAAATAGATTTTTCTAAAAATATTTATAATAGTGAGAAATAGGATGGTTGATAAATATTAGACTTTGAGAAGTCTCAAATTTAGTTCATATTTATATGTATGTTATGTTATGAGAACTCCGAAGATTATTTAAGATTTGGACATTTTTTTCTGTTTGAAATTTGGTGATTGATCTATAAAATTTAGACTGTCATACATTGATATTCTGGCTAAAAATATTTATTCTAAGCGCGTAATTATTGCATTTAATACCAAGATATTTTCCAATTAAGATTCGTACAAAATTTTACTATCTAAAAAGTCACTTATCTAAATAAACAATTTTGAACGAAAGTTATCACAACTGCGTTTTTGAGAAAAATAAATATCAAAAGAAGTTTTCAACATCAGTGATATTCAATACAATATCTCCCTTTAAATGTAATTGAACGACAAAAGTCATAATTTAGATAGAAATAATAATAGAATTCCAAATATATTCTACGGCTAAAAATGTCCTTAGAAAAAAGTGGCAAAATTTAATGGGATGCAGTTCAAGGCATGCTTTGAATCTATTAAAAATTTTCTAATGGAAACAAAACGTATTATGCCGGCTGTTTTTTTTTTTTTTTTAGAATTTTTTTTCTATTTCATTATCATTGAACTTTTCCTGTCCCGAATCTTAAAAGCGTATTAAACTATTTAAAAACTTAGTGTTTTTATTGTTTTTATTTAATGTTTCTTTGTTACTGTTTAATGTTTTTTAAATGTATTTTTAAAATAATTACTTTTCTGTAAACTTCCACAAACAACTCATGATAAATGTGTTATGTATTACTATTTTATATAAATATATACAAATTTTACATTTACATATTACAGCTCCATAATTTCAGTTTTTTATTTTAGAAATCCAGTACTAATATTCATTAATAACAAAATTGCTTTGTTCAACAAAGTATTAACTAAATTAAGTTTAAATTGATGAATAAATTTATCTCCTGAAGTTGTAAATGGATATTAGGAATTTTTACGCATATTTTAAATTTTTATTCTGTAAATTTTCCGAGTAAAAATATCAGAATCTATAACAGAAACTAATTTTTTAAGTTTAAATTTGTAAAATTCAATTTTAAGAAACAATTTATTTTCTTCAGAAATAAAAATTAAGTGATTTAGGTGGTTTGGATAAGTGCTTTAACGTTTTTTAAAAACCACGGTGTTATTTAAATTTGTATGAAAAAGTGAATTAAATTTATTTTGAAATTTCAGGTGCATTATTTAAAAACACTTTTCTCTTTCCAGCAAACTTTGAGGAACTGGGGAATTGTGTACATAACTACAACTGTTGTCCATTTCTTATCAGGAACTTTATATAATTGCCTCGCTTCTGCAGAACTACAATCTTGGAACAGTGCACCAGCACCTGCACCAGAGCCAGTACCTGCAATTGATATAATTTATCAAGACCAAAGAGTTCGTTCTTCCTCTACAAATGAAGAACTTGAACCCCTGATATATTAAAATGCTTCATTGAAATTCTAGGTTCTTTTTTCAAATGTGATAAAATATTTTAAGTTTCTGGTATTCATGATAGTATAAAAATCTCACTACAATATTCAGTGAAAATGCGAACTATAAAGTAGATAATAGAAATCTATGCAGTGCCTTGAGTCTGTAAATATAATATACATATTCTTAATATATAACAGTAGAAGAATTTTAAATAAAATATCTTTTGTATTTATGATAATTTAAATTTCTTTTTTTAAATTATTGATCATAATTAATAAAGAAATGACAAATAATTTCTAAAAAAATGCAAATTCTTATATTTTGAAATATATAGTAATTTAATAATCAGATTTTACCATAAATCTCATATTTGTATTTTTAAAAACTAATATAATTTAACGCATTTTTATTCCATTGTAATAATGTGATTCGGTAAACTGTAACTTGATTTATAATTTTGATTATTATTTTTGTTTGTAGTGAGAAGTGCAAGAAATTGGTATAGGTAAACGGCATTTATAAATATCTGCATTAATAAATGTGACCTCATTGCTGTGATATTCAAGTTGATGAAATATTGCAGAATAAATGCATTAAACGATAAAAAGTGTGCATATTAATAAGAAAAACATATGGATTATTATTCTGTTGGATAATATATCTGTGATATAAATGTGTGTTAGTGTTTGAAAAACTATTGAAAAACTTTACTTTGAAATTTTTGTATTTTTAATAAGAAGTATTGTTTTATATATTAATACAGTACTTAATTGTGTTATTTCCTATCTGTATAATTCAATGTGTAATAGAATATACTGACTTTATTTTTATCCAGTTGGATTGTCATTAAAACTATTTTTAAGTACAAACTGCACAGCTGAGATAAATAAAGTATCTAATTTTTAAAAATTAAGCTAGTTTAAGAAAAATAGTTTTTTTTTTGTTTTTTATTACTTTGTTTCATTTATAGGCATTCTCATATATCAACATTCATCTCTTGTATATATCATCGATTTGTAATTTGACTGCATCTATCTCTAAATAAAAATGTTGTACATTGTAAAAGTATGTTTACTTTTTTAGTTGTACACTGCCATTTTTGCTGTTGTTACTAATATAAGAAGTTGTGATTAAAATCATTATTAAAATGTTTCCTAATTTTTGTTAGCATTTGTTAGGAAAAATATCTAGAATAACCTGTGAGTATCACTATCCATTTTTATGTTAAATTTCTACATGGTGTTCATAGAATTTATGGGTACTGTTAATTGATGATGCATGTACCAGGATTTGTTAGACGCATGTGTAGTTAAAATGTTCACTACATTTTTCTATTTAATTTCTGTTTATTGTCATTACATTTCACGTCACTTTTTTCCTTTGACCAATGGTAGCTGTGGTTTTCATATTAAGAGCTTTACGTTTTTTTTGGAAGATTTGAGGTAACAGTAAATTATGCTGAAGTATGCTAACGAAAACCAAAAATATTATGATGCTATTATTTATCTAAGTCAATACATTAATTCAAGTATAAATGATTTTATTCATATTTTGCTGTATTATTAAAGTTTTATTACCTTTTATTACTATATCACTAGAATCTTTATATTTAAGCCATAACTATTTAAAATGTAATATTATCATTGTACTGGCATATTTTTTTCAAAATGTTTTTCTATCAGCTTTATATTATTATTGAATTTATTTGACATAAATAATTGATTTTTTGTAACAAAAAAAAATGATAAAATCAGTGATAAAATGTACCATATTACATTGCTTTTACCATAATAAAACATTAAAACTCTTTCATTGTACTTGTAACTGTTTTTTCAAAATTTTTAATTACTGTGATTGATATATATTTTTAATAATTGTACAAAAAGGGACAATAGAGTGAAAATTTTCAATAATTCTTATTCAGCACATAGAATTTTTATAAATATGTAATTAAAATTTATTGCGTTCTCTATTTTAACTATAATAATCACGTTTTTTAGTTTTCTTTTTACCTCGCATTTCAAAATAATATTTTTCTGATTTTTTGAATGACACGATCATATATTTTTGTTTATTCAATAATGTAAAATTGTTTAGTTACTGTTGTTAAATTTAAAAACAATTTTTAAAATGTTTTGATGTAATGAATTTGGTTATTTTTTTAAAATTTTATTTGGGAAAACAAAATTATATATATTTCCCTGTGCACCAAGGAATACCACACAGGGCTCAAAGGCACAACAAATGTACTCCATAACAAATCAAAGATAAATCATAAGATGAAAAAAATAATCAAAATAAAAAAGTATAAAAAAGAAGGCAGAGAGAAAAAAGGCGATATAGTAGCAAAAAAAAAAAAAAAAAAAGTTAGATTACAGTATGAACAAATTTTTATAAAAATACAAAAATCTCTTTCTTTTACTAGGTCTATCAAAATCGGAGACCATCTTTTATTCAAGTGCTTAAGAAAAGCTCGTCACTATCTTGCGAAACAGATGGGCATTCAAAAATAAGCTGTAAAGGGTTTTTAATCCCGGAGTTGCAGAGGCACATGTCACAGTTTTTTATAGGGAAACGGTGGAGGTAGCTTTTGAATTTTCCATGTCCGGTGAGAAATGGAGTAATTTTGAAATCAGTGTAGAACCAGTGACTCTTAATTCTGCTAGGAACTGAAGAGAAAGAAGATTTAGTTCACTTACAATTGGGAGAGGAAACAAAACTTGAGTTCCATTCTGTGAAGATACTTTTTCGGGAAATAACTTAAAAAAAAAAAAAAAAGACTTTGGTAGACTGGTATCGAGTTTATTTGTAAGTGAAAGAGAAGATTAATTTGGTTAATTATAAAAAAATATCGCTTCTGTGCATACTTAAGTTTCACTGCTGGGGTTGATAATGAAAGTATAGCTTTCTTAAACTAATATTTAAAAAAAACATTTTGCATTAAGATTTAAAATGAATAATTTAAATTATTGAAACAACTATAATATTAATAGCTTCCTGTTTGTATTAATACCACCAAGTTTAAATATCGGTAAAAAGTTTGATTTTTTATGCCGTTTTACACGCATTATTCTATTTTTTTCAATTTTATTCAAGTTAGCATTTGGATAAAAGACACTTGTATTACAATTTTTAGTATTTAAATTTTTTAATTACAATAGAAATAACTTTTTCTTTCTTTTAATATTTTCCTTACTTTGTAAAATGCTTTTGGAAATTTCAATTATAGATTTTAAACTAGTTTCTTTGAAATTAAATATATAAAATGCTTTAATAGAAATTTTACAGTAAGAACTTTTATAAATATTATTCAAGGAGCATCTCTCAGTGTATTACTGATTTCATCAGGCAAAATTTCATTATTGGAGACCACGGTGCCCTAGTTGGTTAAGCTTTTCGTTTTTGTTATCAGGAGGTAATGAGTTCGAAGCCTGACGCAATATTAGACCCATCCTATTCACTTACAGTGGCTAGGGCACGTTAAATGTGACATGGTCGCAATGTCTTCCATGTGAAATGATACTTCTAAGGATGGCAGGCCAAGTCTTTATATTTTCTGCTTGGTCTATGCATCTAAATTACAAAGAGACACTTTCGAGGCTATAATAACACACACATTGGGTGCCCCACTATATTAGGGGACATCATTTCCACCCCTTGAGTGCTTAAATATTGAAATCCATGTTGCCAGATATTATATAACAGCAAATTTTATGATAGCCTGATGTATGCTGATAAAATTGTATTCTCAAATACATGGTCACTGGTAAAATATATGAAAATAAATAGACATATTTTCATGCATAGAATATTATTGCTTTTTTTCATATATTTGTTTGTATTAATAAAATAAAAGATGAATTATTGTAATAATATTGAATTAATGAAGATTTTCATATTGGGATGCGCATCACCATGATGTAATTTGACTTCCTATTAAGCAAATTTTTATTTAAATAAAATCACTTTGATATGAAAAATGAATTTTTTTAATTAATTAATTTTTAATAATATTCAATTATGTAAACAATTTTCAATTTATTTTTATGACAAATAAAATTTACAAATGCTTAGACAAGTTTATATTTAATGCAATTTTTATTCTGACTTTATTTATTTTCACAACAATTTTTATATTATTTTGCTAACTTTCTCCTTTTATAAGAGAAGATTAAATACTTAAAAAAAGAATATGATATTAATTGCATTTTCCAAATAGTAGTTTTATATTATGAGATTGTAAATGAATATTTGTTCCTTTTCACACAACTTTAATAATTTATTTCAAAGTAGTTTATTTCAAAGAGTAAGAAGATATTGTTCCATATCTTATTAGTGTTAGCAAATAACTTGAATATTAACAAATAGAGAAAATTAATTTGACGATGTGAACATTTATGACATAAAGAAAAATTCGAAATATTGAAATTAAGTTAATTTCATTATAAAGCGTATCTAAAAGTTCTTATTTAAAAAGTGTTTATCTAAAGTTATTCTTCTGAATTTGTATGATTTGTATATCTAGTAATGTTCTATTGAAAGTTGTAATTTTTAGCAGTATAATTTTTCATCACACGCAAACATATATTACTATTAATATAATAAGTTGTTATGTAAACTAGTCTTTACACGTCTAATTAAAATGTTTGGGATTCTTTAAGCCAATCTTCTTTGGTATTTTTTTCTCATATTATATGATTTAGAATTTTTATGCTTCGTGATAGTTTAGAAATAGAATATGATTAAAGTCTCATCAATTTTTTTCTGACTAAAATCTTTAGATAATTTGAATTATAATTCTGAAAGTATATGAGAAAGCTTTCTACACGTTATACAATTTTAATTGCACCAGAGCACTGAGCAATGGCTGTAAGATTATTCAGTTTAGGATGTTTTCACTGAATCACTATCACAGCTAGGCACAGGGAAGCAAGCTAGTGCAATAAAAACAGAATATTATTCAAAATTTATTTCTAGGATGTTACAATTTAAGTATAGAAGCCATTAAGGCATGGTGTCGTTTTCATTATCAGAAGGTAGTGAGTTCAAATCCCAGTATTACGAAGATCCGCTGTGTCTGCCACAGGTTATATTGGTCGTAATGTTTTCCAAGTGGAATGATTAATTTGGGAGAGGCAGATCAAATATTAGGAGGTCTCCTCCCTAGTTTCTGATACGAAATTTCAATGATTCCCCTCCTCCGGCTCCCCCATTGATTGGTGGAGTCCAGATCCGACTTAGGAACACAATAATAGTATCCAAATGAAATATAAAACAATATATGCTGGTTCAACAACAATACCCTATGTATTTAAATCCATTATCACAAGCCAGAGTAAATCATGGGTGAGCTTATATCACGAAATTAACTAGGCGAATAACACACACACACACACATTTATTAACACGTTCGAATAGTTATATTTATCTATAACTTCTTACGCATATGCTTGTACTAATTGTGCATTTTAACTGTTCATTTAATTTCTTATTACGAGGGTCACAATAAAACTTTTGAGATACAACTAGATCTAAAATTATGATAATAATTTTAGGTGTGTTCAAAGTAGTCTCCTCTAGCATCAATGCTCTTTTGTAGACGAATTCTCCACAGATTAAATGCCTCAAGCCATTCATTTCTTGGAATAGATGAAAAAATGCATTTTTAGCTACATCAATATTTTCTTCTGAATGAAAACGACGTCCACGTAAGTTCTTTTTTAGATTAAAGAATAGCCAAAAGTCGCACATAACTAGATCAGGTGAATACGGTGGATGTTCGATCACTTTAATTTGTTTTTGATTAAGAAACTCAACTGTCAATCTGGTTGTATGTGAAGATGCATTGTCATTGTAAAGCATTAGTCCCATAACATTCAGTTCTTGTAGAATTTCTGGAATACATTTAGTGGTATACCAGTTTGCTGTTACTGTCTTCTGTCCTTCCAACTTGATGGTTTTGACCAATCCCGTACTTCTGAAGAAAACGGCATACATCACGTTTTTCAGTGCGCGTTGTTTTTTCACCTGTTGTCGGCGTGGGATCACCTTCAAAGACCCATACTATGCTTTCTTGATCGTGTTGGAACGTTAAAAAAAGGTATGAAAGTTTCATCACCTGTTACAATTTTAGAAATGATGCGGTGGCCACCATCATTTAGCAGTTTAAGACTTTCTTTACTAATTGTGACACACTCCTCTTTTTGGTGCTCAGTTAGATTATGGGGAATCCAACGGCAACCTACTTTTTTTCATATGCAATTCTTAATGAATTATTTTGTGTATGGCTGCGGATCCAATGTTATAAGCTCCTTCTGTATCATTTGATAGGTACAGCGATTACCACCCATTAATATTTTTCGTAATGCAGACACATTATCCGGGATTACTGCCGACGGTGGCCTTCCTGTGTGTTCTTCATACTGAAGAAAATTGCGACCTCTTCTAAGTTCTATAAACCATCTGAATACAGTAGCATGAGCTGGAGATTTACAACCAAATGCTAATTGCAACCGTTGAACGCATTCTTCTTGATTTAATCTTGCGTCGTAAATCGTAGAAAATCATAGCGTGAAAATTCTCTTGCGTCAATTCCATTTTCTCTTCTGTTTAAAATCTATTCTACACTAAACAAGTTGAAGTAAGTGAGTAAAAAATCGTCTTCTGTGTTAAAATACTTTGTATTTTTAAAATGAAATCATTATTTTGTAAATTGTCGTCTGCGCGCATCTCAAAAATTTCAGAGTAACCCTCGCATTTGATCTGTTTATTATTTCATTTAATTTAAGAAAACGTGATTAAATATTAATCAAGTTTTTGCCCAAAGTTGAATTTGTTTTCCAACAATTTTCATGTATTTATTGAAATATTATTTTATGTAGGAAAATATGTTTACTTTACTTTATTTGATTTTTAAAAATTTATTTAATAATATTTTTTTCGAATATTGAGATTTTTAATGGCTAGAGTATTTTCCAATAATTTTTTTTTACATTAAAATTAAATGTAATATGTACCAAAATAGAAAGAAAGGGTTTGTTTATGCATCTGTGTATGTCCGTTTGAGTTGTGTATATTTGTTTTAGATATTGCGCAATCACACACACATAAAATGTGATTAATAAAATAAAATGTATATTATATATTCCAGATTTGCTATCTTCAAGATTTTAATATTTAAAAACTTCAAAATCTTGTGTTTGAAATATAAATAAAAATTAAAATTGCAGTTAATTATAATAAAATTGAAAAGAAACAAGTATTGTCTAGTATAGTAAAACATTTTAAATGGCATTTATTTAAAAAATCGATAACACTAAAGTTGAAATAAAGCGATTAATTTGTAATTTTCATGTATTTATGTGTGAATCATTGAAATCAACGAATCATTATTTTACAATAAATTTAGGTTCTATAACTAATACGTTTAATTAAATTTTGAAATTTTATATTTTAAAATTTTGGCAAACCTATAGGTACCAGTAAAACAGTTCTTAAATTAGGAAAATATATTTCGTGAAAAAAAAATTAATCAAAATTGCCCTTTTTATAAATAAAGTACTATCAGAAAATAATTACTTAATATGCAAAAATATGTGAAGCAAACATGTACTTAGAAACAACTTTCATTTTTATTTATTGAAGTAAAATCAGAAGAAGTAATCTTATTTTTTTCTGTTTTTTTAAAAAAAACTAACTTTTTAAAAACAAATTTTTCTATTTCTTCGTTGTAACGAAACATTCGCTTATTACTCCATTAAAAGATATCAATATTGCTATCGATACATTCGATTATTTTGGAAGATTGTCTTAGCATTATGGCATTTTATACTTATTCGATATCTGAAAATTCTTTACGATTCTCATTCTTCATTGTTCTCAATCCATCTGCTGGTTCTTACGCACGAATTATATCTGAGACCATACTCAAAAACGTCTGAAATAAAATTTTAAGCAGCAGTAAGATTCTTTAGCATAGTTCTTGTATGATTATCACATCTTTAATTAGATTTAATGTAAATATTTTTGGCTTTATTCAGTTACGATGATAATAAAAAACTGGTCGTCAGATTGATTAAAATACTGTTACTTTTGTAACGTCTTTCCAAGCAATTGCGTTAAGCCTTTAACATCTATTTCAGAAGGAGATTCTAATCCATGAAGACTGCTAGCAAAAATATTTTGGAATATCTGCACTCGAATCTATTGATTATATTCTAATGTACAGGTTGTGAAACGAGATTTAGAGTAGGCGGGAGAAATTTCATAACCATTGTTTAAAAATCCAGGATTTCAACATTATTGTAATTAATTATCTACCATTCGAAGGGATGCAATTCTCTAATGAAAATATTGATTCAAATTTCTCAACCCAACTTTAAATAGGGAAAATAATCAGGTTTCGAAAGTAAATGAAAGCAAAAAGTCAAAAAAATAAGCTCATAGAAAAGAGGTATTTTAAATTTTGTTAATGAGACGTAAATTATCTTTGCATTCAAGTGGATGAACCACTTGCTTGTTAAATCATTTTTTCTTTGAAATAAAGTTGGAAGCCATTATTGTATCAGAAGTATTACTCTTACAGTCATATAATAATAAACCTCTATCAGAGTCAGCTGACAAATTTTTCTTTTCTTTTTTTAAACATCACTTGTGAGATGATCAGAGAAATGTCTTTGAAAAACAGTCTTAACTTTGGGAACAATATCATTAATGATGAATCCTATGACGCTATTCTGCTAGCTCTTGGGAATAATCAAATTACACAAGTTTGGATAAATTGTCGAGATGTAACAAATAAAAATTCTTATATCGTTAGAAATTTTATTTTAAATGTTATGATGTGTTTGATGGTTTTCTTCATTGTTTTTCCAGGCTTGATCCTGCAGAATGTTGTAATATAGTTGCCAGTTTGTTCTGTAAAGGTACTTTTGTTTTATTATTTTGTTGATTCCCGGGCATCCAGTTACGGGTAAATGGTCTGAAGAAAGGTCATTTAGTGTATTTGCAGAGAGGGGAATTTGGCTATTGCGTAGGAAAATGTCTAAAACATCTCCTTTGTTACTGTAATCAAAATGAGTTGGTTCCATAGGTGAAATTATTTTATAATTATAATTTTGTGCAGCGTTTAAAATTGTGATTCCATTTGGGTTGGTAGTATGACATCCCCAGTGTATGTTTTAACTATTTAGATCACCTCCAATTATGGTTGGGGAATTTGTTGAGAAAATATCTATAACATCTTGCGACGTTAATAAGTGTTGTGGTCTATTGTAGAGGCTAATAAATTTGATATTTAATTTTAATTTAAAATTGACAATTATTGAGGTTTCTACAGATCCATTTTTGTTGTTATTGCTGAATAATGTGGAGTTAAATGATCTTTTAATAACTATGGCAGTGCCTCCACTTTTGTGGTGAGCTTTATCAGTACTATATACATTGTAGTTGGGTATATTGAATTTGAATGCAGGCGTAAGGTGCGTCTCAGTGAGTAAAATGTTATCTCTATTATATTGATCCAGAAAGTTCCTAAGTTATTGGGTCTTGTATTTGATAATTTGCGCATTCCAAGTGACCACTGTAATTGGATTAAAGTTTTGGTGTGTGTTACTCATTATTTTATAATAATGTTCCATTCTGTTGTGCCTCCATGACATCATTAAATTTTTTGAGTTGTGCTGTTAATTCAAGTATTCCTGAATTTTGCACATACATGACAACCGATTTATGTTCATTTGCTATTGTTTTGGCCTCATTTATTGATTCTTTAGTTTTAACAATAGTGTCATTTTTTGTACTAAAACGCTTGCATAGGTTAGATTGGAGTTCGAAGAAGGCACAATTATGCTCTTTACTGGTGCAATAGGTTTTGCTTTCCTTTTAATTTGGGGAATTCATTACATCCCTTAAATCTAGCAGGGTGTGCGTCGCCACAGTTGGCACATCTTGCAGGTGTACTTGTTGGTTTTGGACAATTTAAATGGTGGTGGTCACCTGCACATTTTACACATTTAAAATTGTGGTGCCATGATGTTTGTGCATGGTAGAAGACTTGGCATCTAAAGCACTGTGTGACTCCTTTACTGCCTCTGTATGTTTTAATTTTAACTGCTAGGTTAAAAATATATGACATGTTACAAATTTATTTTTATTTGTCGTTTTTTGGAAGTGTTACTATGTAAAGTGGTAGATTGATTTTATTTCCGTCTACTTTTTTGGTCATTTGTGTGACATTAAGAATTTGAAATCCTTCTATTATTAATTCTTGTGTGATTTTTTCAAGTGTATAGTATGGAGAGAGTTCTCGTATAACTATTTTTAGGTTTTTGTCTTCAGGGAGGACAAACGTGAGGTAAGTAGATATAATTTCATCTAAAGCTGAAGTAACTTTTCTATGGGTTTCTGAGTTATCAACTTTTAAAGTTAATATTTCTGTGCCTGTCATTTTCCCTTTATAACTAGTTATATTATTGGATTTGAAAAGTTCCTGTAGGTTTTTCGAGTTATTGTTTTGGTCTTTGACCATTATTGGAGGTATTCTAGTATTCTTTGCAGGATGAAATTTTTATGTATAATTTATTTCCTTGTTTTGTCAGTGATTTTATTTGATTTATTGTTGGAAGTATTTACTTTTTCCTCAAATTGTTCTTTTAATTGCTGTCTTAGGTTTGCTGGTTTTAACCGTTTGTCTGATATCTGGGAAATCTTCATTGTCGGATACGATGTCGACATCCTCTCTGTCACTTAGGACATCGAAACGATTATTTGTTGCGATGGAGAATGGCGGTGGCACATTGACTTTAGTTTTTTGCTTATCGCTGATTTTCGCGGTTTTTTCTCTTTGATAGCTCGCAAGTAGATCCGTTAACTTAGTCAGCTCAAGGCTGTGAATTCTCAGTAGGTTTATTTTCATATCCAATAATTCCTCGTTACTAATCTTCTGAATATATTCAGAAGTAAGCCTGATTTTGTTACTGATTGCCCTAACCCCGATTCCAGAATCGTGCATGGGAGGGTTTGGAGTTGAGACCTCCCTCTGTCAGGTGGACTCCGAAGAATCCATGCAGTCCAACTCAAAACACTAGAAAATTTGCCCTTTGTGTTGCCACCGTAAGGTTTCCGGGGACTCCTACTTACACAAGTTTCAATATCCGCTGGTGATGATCTTTGAAAAGCTTGCAAAAGAATGTAGTATAAAAGATGGAAAATATTGATGACGTGGTCTGTAAGAACTCAAAAATGTGCGTCTATACAGTCCGAGAATCAAAATCCCAATTTTTTGTTGACAACCTTAATTATGATCATAATATAGGGCTAAAGATATTAATTTAAATGGTTAGAATAAAGTAGTGTTCATGAAAGATAAATTACTTGTTTGGTATTTTGCTTCCGCAGCAATAAATATAATTTTTATGTTATCGCCGATGTATATCTTTGATATCGAGAACAACAAAATTTGCAAATTTGCTTTTTAGATTCTTCTGAACATCCATGACTTACTATAGCCGTGTGATATTTTTAAGATGTTTTTCACATTTCTCATATTTGGCGGTATATATACGATTAACTTATTTTGAAAGTTATAATGATATAATATATGTTATAAAAGTTGATAAAATGTTCTGTAATGTCCAAAGCTATTTTCATTTGTCACTTATTATTTAAAAGAAATTTTATCAGCTGATTAAATTTTATTACACTGAAATAGGGTTAGCAAGCCTCCAAAATAATTTGTCAATCCAAAATGAAATTGACGTCAGATGCTTAAAGAATTTTTCCATGCAATCAGATGTTTATGTTTATCAGAGTTCTTAACCTTCTCAAAATACTTATACAGCACTGGTCACTAAAACTGCTACATTAGAAAGAAACACAAATAGCAAAATGATATTAATCTGACAAACACATTCCACTAAATTTATCTATTGATTAAATTTTCAAGAAATGTTGAAAAATAGATCCTAAAAAAATCATGACCCAGAACAACTATCTCTGACAATAGAACACAAAGAGGCCGCAGTGGCTAGATTAATTAAGGTGGTTGCTAACGTTATCGAAAGGTAATGAATTGGAATCCAAACCCAATAGAAAATTCATTGTGTTTGTTAGTGGCGGTAGGGAGACGTAAAATTTGCCGTGGTTACTATGTCCACTTAATGAAATAATGGGAGTAACAGGTCAAATTTCAGAGCATTTTTTTGCTTGGTACCTGCTTCTATATTACGACGATCTTTCTGACTAAAAGGCTTGAAGCAAGAATTAGACATTAATCTTTGCTAGCTCTTGGTCCTGAAATTTTCATCTCACAACCATCATCATATTCGGCATGGGTTCATGTGCTTGATCAATGTTTCTTACCATCAAGTGTGATAAAACAACAACACAATAGAATTATTAATAAGCATAGATATTGGTCGACCAAAGATCGGTTGCCATATACAGGCATAAATACTTACGCAGTTTCAACACGCTACCATAGTTCATTAACCATAGTGACTAGCGCATGATGACAAACCAATCGCTCGGACACTTTAGACCAAACTCTTTCTATAGGTGACAGATGAAGAGAACGAACTATGCTGGTCCAGAGCCAATTATTTTTTTTCTCTCAAGGAAAGTCTTTACAATGCTAGCAATAAATGAAAATGCACTATTTTGCCAGAATATAGCATTTTGCAGAACTCGAATAAAGAGCAGAGTCTTGGATGTGACACGACAGAATTGTAACGCAAATTGTTAAAAGTATCATCACTGCGAAGAAGAAACCGTAAATCTGTTGGCACCTATACCTTCGGGTAAATACTCAGTATAACGATGTATAATGCATATGCTGGTAATATGTGTCCTCAACTATGCTGCCGGAAAACGCTTGTGATCATCATGACGCTGGAGATAAAATCAGAATCAATTTGGAAACATGCATCATTACGTCCAGATTAATCACTTATCCATCATGAGATGCGCACCTGTCTGTTATAAACCATCAAAGCTAACCAAACTCATATCCATTGAACTGAATGCCCATGCTGCTGCAGGCATCCTCTAGTAGCACATGCATCTATGCAGACACAGGTTATTTTACACATGAGGTCATTTGCAAAATAACAAGTATTTAACAATTTTTAGATAATTAGTTTTTAAGACTACCAGTCAGTATGGTTTGCAAGATAACTTTATTTGCGAGACATATTAGATATAAACAAGATGAAGCCTCAGTGTTCATAATATGGTTGTACGATTCATAAAGATCATTCAAGTGACAACTTTGTCTTTTCTGCAGTTTATTAAGGCTGTGGATTACTAAGGTTATGCCTTAGTAATCAACACGGTGTTGTGTATTATAGTGCTAAATCCATTGCTTTTGTGTTCTATTGATTGTCATGGGATATAAATTAACCCAAGAGATCCATACTGTGATAAGAGAAAAAGTAATGTCAGTTGGTTATACAATTTTTACGCTACAAAATTAAGAAATGTGTTATTTTCTCTTCTTACACGAGAAATCCTACAACTTTTCATCAAATTCAAATACTGTTTGTGTATGAAACACCAAATATATAACTTCTTCTTTAAGCATACAGTAGGTGTAATTTACATGTATGTATTGAAAATGTCATCATTTGCAAACCAGCTATCATATTTCCCTATCGATTAAGTGCATTTCATTGTGCATCATGTTGCCTTCTTTATGTAGTAAGTTTAATATTCCTCGGAGAACTTTAGGGCAATCTCACTATGTTTGCTAAATCACAAGAATGGTGTAAAGTCCGATTTCAGAAGAAAGTATCCCAAATAAGTAGGGATCTATATGAATTTTGATTACACCAAAATCTTTCGCTGCTTTTCTTATAAATTCAAGAAATAAAATAGTTATTTGAAAAATCATGCTTAGGTAGTACTCTACTCACACTACCCACTCTTTGATTATTTCGTTTCTGAAATTTAATTATGGTTGTGGTAGAAATTAAAAGTTATAGCAAAAGAATAAATAAATCACAAATTTTATAAATGAATTAACTTTATAATAATATTTACCTACATTACATGTTATTGAATGCAATTTATTAAAATAATATATTTAATTTTTCTTGTGTGTGTGTGTTAAATGTTTCAATTAAATTTTTAATATTAATTTTGTGAAATTTAAAACTTTTATATAAAAAATAAATTGATATCATTAAGAGCATTATTATATATAATCGTAAGCTATTCAGTTCCCATACAATGAAATATTAAATGATAATTTTAATAATTTAAAAAAATTGCAGTAACAAAAATAACCAACATAAATGAAAACTCAAAGATCAGATTTTAATATTATTAAATTATACACCAATAGGAAGTGAATTTTAGGAAAGAAAATGCTTGTAATGCAAAAGATATAATTTCAAAATAATAGAAAAAATTTGAAAACAACCTTGGAAAGAGAAAATTAATTCAAGAAAAATAAAATTAAGAGTAAGATCCACAGTTCAAGGAAAATTATTCAAATTCCAAAGAATTTCTATTAAAAATTAAAAACAGCTAATATTAAAATCTGTTTTATATATAGGAGAAATGTGTTGGTATAGAATTAAGTTTAAAAAGTAATTTTACATACACATTGCATGAAATTACATCTAATTTTAACAGATTTCATTTCAACAGATATAAAACTTCCCTGCGAATTAAGTTGGTCGAGAGATAATTTTTAACCTTGATAATCATCAATTTGATGATTGTGATTTTCATCTCACGTCGTTTTCGTTCAAGGTTTTTTGATTTCGACAACTTAAAATCCCTAAGTAGGGATATTTTTGCAGTTTTTTTCATAATATTTGGTTAATTAAATATTTGGTTTGAAGGGAAAAAGAAGGATTTTTAACAAAACTTATATTAATTTTGGGAAGCATGGTTTTTAAAAGGTTAAAGAAAAATATTAATTCTATGTATTTAATAGTATACAATACTATATTTCTTGACAAAACTTTTAGAAACGTATTTATATCTTGAATTCTTTGGATTATTTTAAGATGAATTTTGAAACCAGAAATTAATTATATAAAGTTTTAAATAATATTTCCCCGACAGACATGTGGAAGGAGTCATTCATCAGAACAGCACATGCGCAGTATTATTTGACGTGAATTCTTAATGTCGCATGGTAAGTAACGTACTGTTTTCAATTTCTTTAAATTTCTTTAAACAAATGATTCTTTTTTTGTTATTATTCATATTTAATCATTAAGTATTGTTTCATGTAGAAATTTCTTATTTTGTAACAAAGGAGTAACAAAAACTAAGCATAAATATAACTAATACAACATTCATGCATAAGTCAAAAAATTAAGTTAAAAAATTTTTATGGTATTTTTACAAAAAAAAAAAAAAAAAAAAAAAAAAAAAAAAAAAGGCAATATATGTGCATAGCAAGCTGAAGTATTTACAATCCTCATATTTAAATTCTATATAAAATTAATTCCAAAAAAATTGAAGCAATTTAAAATATTTGAAGTAATTCGTGGTGAATTTCTTCCATTTAATCTAACTTCCGTCTCTCAGTCTATGTATATAATCAATTGCTTTAAGTACAAATAGTACTTAAAGCTATTGACAATGGCTTGGAATCTTCATAGGAAATTGACGTTCGAGATGTCAAAATTATAATTTGATTAAATGATGGAGGAAATTAAGGAAAATGAGAAAAAGAACTTCATTGTCAAATATGAAATTGACACAGTGTTTGTGATAGACTGAAAAATAAGCATGAAAACCAATCAGATTGAAATATTTTTCTCGAAAAATATTTCAATCTGACTGGTTATTATGCTTATTACATGAAATATTTTTCACGAAAATACTTTTCGCGATTTCATGTAATAGTGAAATGGATTTTTATGTAGAAAAAATGGAAAAGTGCTTTCGTAAAAATTTAGTTTAATGCATACAAAATAAACGATTATTTTGTTTCATTTTTCATCAATAAAAAAAGTAAGATTTTTTATGTACAAATTTTTTATTTTCATGTGTGTCCTATATAACACACTCTTAAAGTTTTTCTAAAAATATTTAAAAAAAGAATACAGTTTGTTAAAAAAAAAAAAAAAAAAAAAAAAACTCTAACACTTATATTTCTAATTTAGCAACTTTAGACTTCAGGAACTATTTTACCGTTCGCTACGAGTGTCTGAAAATGAACGTCTATTTCATGTATTTTATGTGATTAAAGAAATATTGCTTCTAGATGTTTTCAACGGAGTCTCTTCAAAATTATTGATAATCATAATTAACGCTATATATTTCTTCTTAATACATATATACCATAAGAAACACAATGAAATAAATAAGTAAGAAAAACTCATCTTAGTTTTTGACTTACACTCACATTTAAAAGTGAATCCCAGAATAGTAAAATGTTCACCAACGGATAATAACACCTTTGATTGACATGAAATGTGGAGGAAAAATGGTTAATACGTATAGTTAATAATTAAATAAATTATAAAGATATATGAATTTCGATAAGTTATGAAGTAGCCCTTTCATTTTGCCATCCCTTCAGCCTATTTTTTTGTCTTGTGCCACCTAGGCTGACAATATGGGGTGCGCTGCTCCACTTTTTCATATTGAACCATGTTTGGTGTGGAGTCCGACTGCTTCAGTACACACATGCCATAGGAACCCGTTTATAGGGTAGGCAACCATTCACACCTCATTCATACACAAAAAGGACAAAGACAGGATAGATACAGAGAGAGAAAGTACATCCATTCCCGAACCGGGATTTGAACCCAGGACCTCCCTATCCGCAGTCAGGCACCTTGACCACTAGACAGGGCGGTCGGCTTTCCGTCTATTGCTGTGGTAAATATCGGCTAATTAAGATCCGTAATTATAGATATCACACAAGTAGAGATAATTCTTTATTTCCTTTCTTTATATATGTTTTTCGATGTGGTGATCCTTGAATGGCTGGACACAAACGTCTGAACAATCTTATGTCTGTGTTGGAGTTATTTCTATAATAGTGACACGAGGAAATAATAAATGGTAGATATCTGAGTTACACTGTAATTTCTTATCTTCTTAAAATATATTCTGCAGTACATCAAAACTCAGAACTTTTGATGTCTTCATGAAGCTGTGTAATTAATTCTCTTAGGAAAATAAATTGTATCAAAGTTATAAAAACATATTTTACTCACTTGTATGGAACTTCTATATTCCTGTCTAATATAGGTATATTTTTACTGTTTATTCTTTGCATTTCCCTATATGAAATCATAATAAACTCTTAAACATCTATTTTTATACTTCTTTTCAATCCTACAATGATCTTTTCAACAGATCATATTTGCTTTGAAATATTAATCTTTTCTCGAGTTGCTTAAAGGCAACTCGAGTGTATTCATCCATACTTGAGCATTTAGAAAAAATATATAGTTACTGTATCTATAAATATGCTAATGCTAAAATAATAACATTTTATTCTAGAGCACTCTTAGTCCAGCTGTAATTTCCTCTTATTATAAAATTCTGCATACAAATATAGTTGTACTGCTTGATTTCTACTAATTTATATTTCTTTGATGTATAAGGTTTTGATACACGGTGTGGCGGGAAACCTTACACAAGCAAATTATGAGTAAGTTGTCAATTAATAATGGAGAAAGATGGATAGAAAACTTCTAATATCTTACGGTTATTACAAATTTTATTACTCTATGCGAAAAATATGTTGCAGTTTCTATTTTCAGAGAAAAGTCTGCTTATAACTTATATCTAAAATATGCTATAAAAAATATTACGAAAAATGTATCTATTTTTACTGAATTTTTATTTACAGAAAAATGTCAACTAATTTACTATTATTCTATTAAATTGAAAAAAGTTTCTACATAATCTTAGCATAAAATCTTTAGTTACATTCGCTTATCTAATAAATATGTATATATGCACTGATTTTTGTTTTTAAAAGTTTTAATGTTGCTTGAGTTTCCAAAAAATAATAAATATAATAAAATAAAAATAAATAAATAAAAAAAATATCTGTTTCAAAAACTTTATTCTTGGCGCAGCATGTCTATTTTTGGACCTTGCGATATAAAATTCAACCAACCATCGTTCATCTAATCTATAAAGAGGTTTTAATTATTACTCAAAAATATTAATAAATTATGTAAAAAAATACAAGCAGAAAAAATTTTTTTCTTGCATAATTAAATATTTTCAAAGTTAAATTTCATATCTGGTTATAAATATTAAATAAATATTATTGAGACACTCATACAGTTTTATAAAGATTACAAACATTCCAATAAAATTTTTTAAAAATATTTCGCTGAAAGACATGTAAGGTCTGGAAAAATATACATGAAATATAAATGATGCAACTTAATCAATCAAAACTTGTAATAAACAAATATATATTCTTGGAATTTTTCAAATAAACACCTTTGAAACCACAATATTTATAAATTCTGTCATGTTTTATCAACAAGTAAATTATAATCAGTTATCATTTCTCAGATAATAGCTATCGTCTCTCATGGAAATGTGTTTTGAAGTGAAACAGGTTTTTAATTCGAAAGTAAACTTTATGACTATAATACTTCTGTATTATATAAATACTTTTAAATTTAAACAGACATTTAAATGAGAATTTATTGTGCTTGATATTTCGATCTCTTAATAATCCGAGTCAATATTCTTAGTGTAAAAAGCTTTCAAGATGCCATTAAGTTTTCGATGAAATAAAAAGCTAGTTCATATCTTGTTTCAAATCAAAAATATATAAATGTAGAAGATAAAACAACTTTTGAAATTGGTTTTTTGAAATCAAACCATGATCTGTGTGAGATGTTATATTTTTATTTGATTAAAGTACACCACTTGAACGAATCAAAGAAATTATTGCTTTGAAAATAGTTTTTAAAAATACTTTTATATTACTAGGCTGGATTTTAAGTGATTCGGTCAATTCAGTAAAGAAATATGAAGATAATTGAACAGATGAAAACAAGATGGGACAGTAAGTAACATTAATTTAGTAATATTGTAAGCAAGTATTGTTCTGAGATTGTTTATTGGTGAAAATACTTTTCTAATGATTAATAAGCAAGTTCTTGGTAAAAATCGTTAGGCATGGTTTGTTTTTTGTTCTTTGTAGACGTGGTATAATTTTGCCAAAATATGTATTTTAAAGTCTCTATTCCAAACCAATACAAATATCCACACTCAAAATGGGAATCGAACCATTGAACTGATGATCCGAGAGGTTATGATTCAGTAGCATTTTAATAAATAAGCTAGTACTTTTCATCATGTCAAAATTATTTAATTTTCTTTACTGTATTTAATTTTTTAACATCCGTTTTTAAGCTTAGGATAAACAAATCTGGCATACTAAAACGTAAATCTGGCATACTAAAACATAAAATGAAATAAATAAATGTATTTTTTCATAAATATATTCCTTAATTTTTGGACATTTGTGTAGGAATTTCTTTTTTCTTTTTTTATTTAATTTTTTTTAAGTAATTTATTGGATGTAACGCAGGCACAGAAGAGTAAAGACAAGTATTAGCTGCGAAACTTCAAATCGTTGGATTATCATAAAAAATATATAGTTGAGGTTTTTTTAATTATGTGTGTTTTAAATTTTCCCTAACAGAGCCAGTTGGTTGATACTCATGCTATACAAAGAAAATAACTTTTATTTCCAATGGCGGGCACTTAGGTGACGAACCCTATACCACAACAAGGCCAAAAACTGCTATTCATTTGTCTTTATACAGCGGGCACCTGTGAACCAAGTCACGGAGGAGAGTAGCTTTGCCCGCGCCATACCATCACAAACCCGTTTATAAGGTGGGTGACATTCATACTTCAGCACAGAATAAAGGACAGAGAAATCAGAGAAAGAAAGTTACATCCATGCCCTAACCGGGATTCGAACCCAGGACCCACAGATTAAAAGTCAGGAACGCTAACCACTCAGCCACCAGTCAGTAGAAAATAAATATAAAATATAAATATTTTTTTAAGGAAAAGATATGTTCTTTGTTGCTATTATTCTTAGAATATATTTAAAATAAAAGATAAGACTATTTAAAATGGGACATAAAAATTATTTTTGTAAAAGTAACAAACTGTTTCATAGCAGATAGTATTTCTAATCACATCATTTTATTTGTATGTAAACAAAATTAAATACATTTTCTCTCACTATCCACAAAATAATAACTTTTAGCTTTTTAAAAAGTATCAACATTCGCAATATTTTATTTATATTGACGAAGTAATAAAATATCATATTTATAAAGTGTATATTTTCTTCGAAAATTGTGAGCTTAAAATTTATTCATTTGAAAAAATTTTGTGGTCCTAACTGTTAACTGTAGGGTTAATATTCCAATCTTACATCAAACAGTTTGTGTGTGCATCAATTCGCCTCCATTGGTCAAGTTTAGACCTGCGCTTTACCAGTTAGGTGGAGGCTGCTATGGGAGAGGGGGTGACTTCAAGAATGGACGCTTAAATTGAGTGATTCAGAACACACTTTAAAATGTTTGCGATTTTCGAAATATTTCTCCTGGGTGAAGAACTGAGATACAGAACTACAATTCAAACAATTTGAAATTTTGAGACAATTTTGAAGATTTTTATAGCTTATGCTTTGACAAACATTAACAATTACATGAAATGGTCACAGGGATTCAAACCGGCTTTTGAATAGGAATTTTAACAGCATATATATATATATGTTTCCCTTATAATTTAACAAGAATCTTGTGACAGGTATGAAAATATTATTTCTTATTACTTTCTTTTTGAAATAACAAATCTAATTATTTTAGTTTTAATTCCTGTATTAATCGATGTTTCTTATTTATAAATTTAATCTAATTAATTAATTTATGAAAAATTATCTGAATTTATTATATTAAAAAGGTAATATCAGAGCTTATATATATGTAAAATATTTCATTAGTTTATTCCCGACAAATTCTAGTATAATTGTAAATTAACTTTATTCCATTAATTTTAAAAATTATAATTTTTAACTGCCAATTAACTGTTATTTTGAGAGCACATATTTTTACTTTTTTGGTTTGTTACTGGGAAGGAATTTAATTGTTTCGTTTGCTTTAGTTAAAAAAATACTATTTTGTATGGAAGAAAACACTATTTCAAGTTTTATTTCAATAAATTTGCTATAGATTTGTTCGATAGTAATAAAAATCAATTTTGAATTTTGAAATATTTGTGAAAATGTTTAATGCAATTTATAAAAGCTAATAATCATATTACTTTATAGTGTAATAATATATATAATTACTTAGATCTTAATGAATCAAGGAATTGACTAAAAATATATAGTCCCATTTGAAGTCTTTTTTGTTTGTAATATATTCTAGCTCCCTAATTCTGTCGGCTGAAAGCTACTAACGAGATTTCTTCGTGATATTCAACCACGGTCAAATGGTCTCTTATTCATGGACCTTTTTAAAGTCCTCATAAGCGTTTTGAATATTCAAACCGATTCAAAGATGCGTTCTTTGAGATTCTTGGCGCCAAAGACGAAGAGTTCGTTGACAAAGATTTTCCATGTTTAAGAAGAAGCAATCCATGAACGATTTACTTGGTGATGAAAGAGATGAAGCATATTTCTATGGCTTATCTATTTTGCATGCAATGGGTTATGAACAGAAAGATGTAAATGGCTAGAAACTAAATCATGCTGATACCACATTGTAAGTATGCATTACGCAGTGAAAAAATGTGCATTGTCCACAGTATCTTACAAGATATTGTGGACAATGCAAATTTTTGCACAGCACTTGCATCATGAAAAGCAAGTATTCCGTACCGCTCAGATGATCCAACCACAACATTTCCAGGGGCAGTAGTAGCCTAGTGGTTAGGGTATCGGCCTTCCATCCAGAAGGGTGAGGTTCGATGCCGTCGAAGACCCACCGAGTACATGCGATAAACGTGCTCGTTAATTTTATGGAATCGAAAGTCCTGTGGTCGGTCGTTGAGCAGTTACCATGGGTACAATGATCTGGAGAAATTTACTCCCTCTTCAGATCAATGTCAAAATGAAGGGAGTAGATCCTCTGGTGTTGCAATCTATCGGAGGATTTGAAGAGCAAAAGTCGTACTTTCACTTTCATGGTACTCTGATTAAACGAAAGACTCTCCCGATTGACTTAAATTCACATACCCAAGTTATAGCGAGCTTGGCTTGTCCAAGAGGTATTAGTTACAACAACAACACAACATTTCTAAGCGAGTATGATATGAATACACTCTGCTTTCCAGCAAACACATACTTGTAATCGATGTGTTCGTTATGTGTCATAGGATGTCAGATTTTTACCCTTATACAACATTTAATTCTTGAATTATGATATTTGTAAAATAGGGGAAACTTTAACAAGAATATAAAATGATTACAAAAATTTAAGATTTTAGTATAAAACAATTTTTAATAGTTATATTTTAAAAATAATAAATTTAATCTCTCTCTCTCTCTCTCAAACTGCAAATCTAATACTTTGAAATATTCTAAAGATGACGAAAATATGATTAAATAAAATTATTTTCCACAAAAAAAGATTATTTTTCTAATTTGTAAATTTTCGGATATAAATCTTGTTTCGATTTATATTCGTTAGTTTAACAAAATTATTATTACAGCAACAATAACTTTGATTATATATACTTAATTTCAGAGTAGATTTAATTTTAAATACCATTGCCACAGATTATATTATATAGATAATACTATATACTTTTAAATTGTTAAAAATATTTTTAACGTTTGAATAACTATTCATTTATTTAGCTAATCTGAAAGTAAAAATTTAAAGATTATTATATTCTTATGATTAATAAGAAATAGGTTAAATTCATGACAAATCGTTATTTCAAAGTAATTTGATGAATCACATTTCAGATTCTTCTGTGTTTGACTCCTTTCTGTGTTACTGGCTCAGTCTGTCCACTTTCAGACCTAACTCCATAAAACCCAATCAACCTTCTGTTATCAAAAGAATCTGTCTTTATAAAGCAGTATCATCAAGTTATTATTTGTTATGGAAATTCACAGACAATCCTTCCCTATCAATGAGTAAAATGCGCTAATTTTGAATTATTTATTTACTTTTTTAAATGATTTTACATCCTCAAAATAACATTCGTTATTTCTACAATATTATTCGATACTCTTATTTGAGTTTATCCGGATTCAGTCAATAATATAAACTATGGATCTCAATAAATCACTCTAAAGTAACATTTTAATGTCATCTTTCTTTTTAAAGACAAAGTCTGAATAACTAAATTTCATAACTGAGAAAGAGAAAAAAAAATAAATAAATAAAAAAAATGGGTGATCTTTTTTACTTACATATCTTTTTTCGGGACTTTTTATATTAGAGCTGTTTTCGACAAATATTGATCGCTTATACAGGGAAAATTGGCTATCAGTTACCTTTATCATCGACTTTAATTCTAAAAAAAAAAGAAGATATCTCTCTCTTTAACACAATTGATTATATGAACAAAGCAAGAACCAATTTCTGCTTATTTCCATTATTTTATAACAATGACTAAGGGATTACAGTCAGAAAAAATGGCTCTGGAAAAAAACACTTCTTGTAACAGTAAGTTATTTTGTTTCCTTTACTCTATTTATTAACTAAATCAAACTATTTGACAATAAAATCTAATTACTGAAATTTTTTTGTTTTGCTTTCAAATAGGTTTATACATTTATTATGTAAATGCTTATGCAAAGTATATTTGCAAATAAATATATATTGTTTCGGTATTGAATAGTTTACATTTCTCTTTTGTAAATTCACAAGCATGTTTGCAAACACACACATATATATATATATATATATACTATCAGATGATATTTATGTAGCTGCAACCAGTTTTATGTGAAACTTTCGAAAATACCGAAAAATTTTTAACTTATTTTTGTATCATATGAAAGATGAGGTATGTAAATCATTCAAAACAATTTCAATAATGTCAAAACTATTTTTGCACTGACAAGTTTTCATACTTTACATGTTTATATTTTATTTATTATGTTTTATTTACATTAGACTGTGTGTTTTCACAACAAGTATGAAAGTAAAATAAAGAATATAAACTTAAGGAGGAGAAAATGAAATAGTAAAATACGAATTTAATGAAAATATGTTAAAATAAGTATAATCTATAAAAATAAGCATCGTAAAATGTCACTGCACAGAATAATTTAAATTTGCTTCGTCAAATTTTGTAATTGGGAAACATTTTATGTGCTGAAAAATCCCTATAGTAATTTTCCAAACTAAGTATTTGAAATGTAACTTAAAACTGAATGACGTCATTTATCATTTTAATTAACTTAATGATTATCATAGATTAGATAAAATTTCAAACTTAAAAATAATTTTAAAATTAATGGTAATGGGAATTTACAATATGGGAGGCAATATATTTAATAGCTATTTTTTATACGATATCAAATATAATATATATATTAAAAAATAAAAAAGTCCTATGTATGTTTCAAATGTACTTTTGAATTATTTGGAGTTATAAAATTAGAAATAAAATAAATTACTAAACATTTTTCTGAAGTTGACTTGTTAAGGGTACTTAGCTTAATTCACACAATGAAATTGATCAAGGTGGAAGGTTTCTTTGTTTAAATTCAAGATAACTCTAGGAGAATAATAAATGAAAATTATCTTATCTACATTTTTTCTACAAAGAGGATAAATTTAGATAAAAGAAAATATTTGTATTAAATTTACTACAACGTCAAGAATAGTAGAGTTTTATGAAAAATTTCTGACAAATTTAAATAATTAAGTTGCTCTATAAAATGTAATTATAATACATAAAATTTAAGATCTTATATAAATTATTGATATTTTATGTCATCGAATTATTCTACAAAAATTAGTACCCCAATTGATCAAAATACGATAAATTTGTTCTTCCAATTAAATTCTGAAAAAGAAATTTAGATTACATTCAAATTTTATTTATTTTAAGGGAGTTTTTAATTGAATTGTTTGGTCGACAAAGAAGGCAATCCACTTTAAATACATGGATCTTTTTTCCTTTCATTAAAAATAATATAAAAAATAGAAGTAAGAAAGTTTTAGATTTTGAAATTATTAAAGTTAATAGTTTATTTGTAATCAAAAACATTTACGATTTTGAATAAGGATTGGGTATTTAAGTATTTGCAGTAAAATAAATATAGGTGTCTCATTTATTCGTTCACAATAGCAATTGAAGAAAATTAATATGTGAAAACAATATGGTATTAGTTTCTTTTCTAATTAATGTGGATACATATATATGTATTTAATCGAGTATTTTAATCTATATCTTCATTTGCAACACCAATTTTTATGGATTTCTGTGTTTAACTTTACACACACATAATATGTCTATAAAAACTCTGATGCATACTAATTTTTAATCACTGATACAATATTGGATATTAGATTTGAACCATTATTATTAATGGTTAGGTAGATTCAAATAGTTAAATGATTTGTCAATGAATTTTCACTTACCTGTTCATCAACACGCTAAGAATATTTTTATAGTAGTGAATTTCATGCAAGTATGAGTAAGTATGTCGGCTTACATAGTAACTATTTATTTTTCAATCAAGTTTTGTTCTCAGTTTTTCAATATCTTCTATAGTATTAAATGTAATTTTTATATTCCTAAATTGGGAAAAGTGCAATGTCAAAATATCAGATGATTTGATTGAGCATCTTTGCTCTTCTGATTCTTATCAGATCACATTGAATTACCTACTTCTTTTGAAATTTTCATTCTAAGATTCATGAAAAATGACACTTCATTGTGTGGCAAAGTTATCCCACTATTTATTATCCGATTGAATAATTTATCACATCAAAAATAAACATAACATTATATTCTAATCTTTGTCAAAATTAAAAGAGGGAATATATACAAATAATAACACGTAGACATGATATTTCAAAAAGAAAATATGCTTCCAGCGGGAAAAAATCATCTATAGAAATTTTTAACTACAAAAAATATGTTATCTATTTTACGTATAAATTCCTTATATTCCTAAAATTTATACTTTCATTATTTGATAAATTGTTTAGCATTTTATCATAACTTTTAAAGACACTTGTATATTTATCAAACTGAAAAAGATAATAAATGTGGAGTTTAACACATAGAATACTTTCATAAAATAAATTTCATAAAACTTTCCGCCAAGGGTCTCAATCTGAGTTGCATGTACGAACTCGAGATAAAAGGATTCTTTCTTAGAAGAATGAGTTAAACTTTCTTTCTAAAGTAAGCAAATTAGAAGTTGTTATCATTTAAAAAAAGAGGAAAATGAAAAATATATATGTTAATGATTAAAAGAAATGAAATGAAATGTAAGCAGTTATATATAAAAATGACATTATTCATTCTCTTCTGCTATTTCGAATTTCAGGCTTCCATTATTTTGGCAGTTTATCAGGGGACTATAAAAATGAACAAGTTCTATTTCAAATACTTTTAAAAAATACAAATTATCAAAAATCCTAGATGCTAAATTTTCTCATAATGTATATAGAAGTCTTGTTAAAGAATATTTTTTAATATACTTCATTTATTTTGTATTTATAAATAACATTTAAAAAAATCATACATATTTATTTTAAATTGCTATAAATTATAAAAATATTTTGCAATAAAATGTTAGTCAATATATTTATTGCAATATAATTCAATGAAGAAATTAATTGCTAAATTCATTTATAAATTATAATTTACTACTCCAAACTATAGGAACGTTAACTACAAGATAACTATAAACAATAAGAACTTATGTTCTTTAAATAATTTTTAGAGCAAAGAGAATTTGTATTGAAAGTTTCAATGGATTAGTTAATTTACTTTTCTATTAAACTTCGCAAAACGTAAATTATCCTTAGAAATACAAAGCAAATAATCAAAATTTTTCAATTATATGCTATTATGCATGAAAGAGAGAGAAGTAAAGATATAACTTTTTTTTATATCATGCATATTTAATGTTCTTACACACAATTATTTTAGTGACATTATTTTAAAATATTTTTTAAAATCACTTAATTTTATGCCAAAATTTCAACAAAATTACACTAATCATAAACTATAATTATCTTTTAAATGATTTGTATGTAAATTCACTCAAAAATTTGATCAGATATGGATCAGAGATTAGTTTATCTTAAGACAATATCTTAATATCTTTAAATCTTTATCTTTACCTGTTAGAGTAAAATGTAGGTAACTTTAAGAACAATACTATATATTAATAAATATATAAGTCACGTTAGCAACCTTTCACTTCTATTTATTTTTTATTTAAGTATATATGTGTTGCATGAAATCATTTAGGCCTTCTTAAATAAAAAAAAAATAAGTATTAAAGAAATTAATTATTAAAAAAATTTTTATATTTTGTTAATAAAAATAAATTTTTCTTCAAAAAATTTTTCTGAATGAAGGTACTATCTTTCAAATATCTGAAATAATTTGTGATTTATTTTTCTGATCCCGACTTAAAATTAAAATTTTACATTCAGTTGAAATAATGAGATAGTCTTGCTTTATAAATAGTTGGGCAGAAAAAAAATAATGCTTATAAAGAAACGAGTTAATGAAATAATTTAAATAGCTTTTAGAAATAAAATTTATGATTAATTTGCAAATTTTCTAAAAATTTGTTTTTAAATAAATGATAATTTTATTTGAGCTTTGATGTAATAATTTGTAATGGAATTGCTGCGTAAAATTTTTCCTTTTCTCTTTCTTTTATTTTTTACTTAATATGTATTTTTATTTTGTGTATGATTCTTACCTCATTAAACGAAGGATTTACAAATTTTTAGATTCCTTCTAAAAATTTAGTTGTTTTTACGTTCAACATCACCAGTGAAGACAACTAAATTTATGACGAGGCAACACCATTCTATTTACCTAAATTCGAATGATGTCATCTGAATAAGAGATATTGAAAATAAAGAATACTACCATAAAAATATTGAAAATTACTTAGACAAATATAGGGACTCTTTGACGAATTATTAATTTTTTATTGATTAATTTTTATAGAAAATCATAAGTATATCGTGCAACATGTAGGAGAAAACTCTTTTCAGGACTTCTTGCATAAATCTATAACATAAAACAAGAAATACGATTCATGCAAATGCATTTAATTCATCTGTTTATTTAGATATCAAACAGAAATTATAGCTTTTCATTATAATTTTAGTTCAACATTGAAATTAACTGTTTTTTATTGGTAACCCAATAACCTAAATTGTTTGAAAACGTTAGAGAAAAAATTTCTTTTAAGTTATGTTTACGTAGGAAACACATTTGGGTATTTCTTCCATATCTGCTATACGTGCTTTTTCTTGAAAACGTTTTAATTTTAAATACTTTGGCTATTTTGGTTTGAAATAAAAATATTTATCTGTATTTCGTAAATCCAACTTTTTCTATAGTATTTTTACTGAATAAATTTAAAATACCATCATGTAAACCACTTTTTTAAAGCCATAGTTAACACTTTTTAAAAAGAATGCCATTATTTTTTTTTATTTCACTTCGGCTTCTTAGGTTATTAATTTTAACAACTTGATAGAAAATGATGAAAAATGATAGAAAATAATGTACTTGTTTTATATCATCATTTTATTCTTGTATAATGAACGACAAGTGGCGTAGCGATTTAACGACAGCCTGTATGTAAACAAAAAATCAAATATTTCTAGCTATGGAAATTGTTTTGAAAATTGATTAACTATTATTTTATGTTTTGTTATATATTGAACTTGAGATTTACGAATTGAGTTCTAATATTTATTAAAAGTCTAATTCACCAGTGAACTTTCCTCTTTGGCGTAATATTTCTTTGACACAGATATGACTTGAATTCACATTGAGGGCTATATACAAACTATGCAACTCCGCGGATTGTATCCTTCAGAGGAATTATTATTGCTTCATTTCTCATAAACCCATCAAAAGGTGGCATGTTGTGAAGACCAACGCAAGTCAAGTATCAACAGAACATACTGTTTATTCTCAATTTTTTGAAAATATGGCAATTATCTTACGTATCAACCTTATCATTTGAGAGATACAAAGTTATAAAATGCTCTTCTGTGCAAAAAGACAAATGTTAACAGCATATTCAATCGAAATGAAAACAATAAGCAAACACACGCAACTGCTTAATGCATCATATTTACATCAGCAAGAACATTATTATCTCAATATTTAGTAAGTTAATTTTTAGTGTTGCACCGTTTCAGACTGCTATAGGCGAATTCATTTTCGACAAAATATCAAGCAAAAATAAAATATTAATTTTTTTATGGGAAATTTTCATATTTTTATAAACATTTTACTGACTATTCTTACATATTACAAACTTTTAAATGGTCAAGAAATATACTAGAAACTACTATTTATTTGGTTGATGAACTTAAAATCTTACTACAATTGGAAAAATCAAAGACAAATGTTTATGTTTCGCGACAAATGAATCTTCTTTCAGTAAAGAGTGTTATTTTCATGTCATTCTAAGCTCATATGAATTAAATTGATTCATTTGTGCCAAATAATATCTAACGTGATCCGAAAGACAATTAACAATTAAAATGCGATATATCATTAAATAATGTATATAAATGTGTAAGAAATAAATGTAATTACAGAAAAAAAAACCTATTTTTATAAAGTTATAAATGAAGTAAAAATAGGATACTTGCGTATAATCTTGTCAATCACGTTCTGGAAAAAAAGTGCCCTCATGTATTGCATATGACGCCAAATTCAATGACCGCACTGCCTATGCTGTTTCATTAACTCAGATTCCATAATTAATTCATTAACTCAGCTCAAGCAAATTTTAAATTTATAATTGTATTTCTAGACATTGTGTCGGTATGAAAATTAAAATATGAATTTAAAAAAAAATTAAGTTTTTAATAAAAATTAAATAATTTAAATTGTATTTGACTTCTTTCCAACAAAAATAAGTTAACTGCTCTGCTTTTATGTGTAAAATTTGGTTTTAATTATTACTATTTTTATATCAGCCTAGTTTAACAAAGTTGATTTCTCGCTTATCACCAAGAACCTCGTAATTTTGAGCCAGGATCAGGTAACGAAAGCAGGTAACACCTGAGCTGACATCCTCCTCTATCCATCCACGCCACACCAGCGGAAGAAATTTATACGTCGCAGATTAACACATGAACATGTCTCTAGCCTATGGACTCTAACAGTACAATTAGGGTGAATGTGATCAACCGCCCAATCATTCACCACAACAAACTATTTTACCGGAAGTGGCATGAAGTTACTGATCAACTGGGACTAAATAGGAATATAGAATTATAATCATGGAAAATAATTTATAATAAATGGAAGACATCAAATTAAATATGTTTATTTTTTCATACAATATGTTTTTAATCTATTTATTCACAGTTTAAGTGTGGGAAATAAATTTAAAAAGTTACTAGTAAAATAAAAATAAGAATAACGATGTTAGATTGTCTTTTGCTGTAGACCTGTGCATTGAACCATAATTGCATCCCCATTTAACTGTAACATGGTAGTATCAGCACAAACAGATTTCTTGAATGAAAGTTGTCAGTCAAATTAACAATGTCATGTTTACAAACTTATCGCAATATAAAAGTGTAGAACACACAGCAAGGAAAGTTATTGCTATCATTACACAAAATTTTTAGAGCAGCTTTTTTAGTTATAGATACTTAGCTAATTTTTAAATAACATCTAATATTAAATATTTATATTACCTGTTAAGTATGATGGAAAGAGAATAAAATTTTGAAAACAAAATTTCGGGAAAGAAAATTCAGGTGTTTCGGTTATTTGAATCTTGCAGATTTTTCATGCAAAATAAAAAAGGTATACCATGGTCGTTCTTAAATATAACATTTGCAATAGATTTTTATATTTTTCAAATAAACATTTTATATCAACAAGATAAACATTGTATCAACAAGATAAACAGTGTATCAACAAGATATACAATAAGATACTTTATATTTTGAAAATATAAGTTTAGGAAAAATATCATCCCTGGTAATATAATGCCAATATTGTTGACACCGCATTGCATATTTTTATACACAGTTTTCTTAAACAATACCTCATACTTTGCGCAGTCTACATGAATTGAAAGGTTATTCGTTAATTTTTGAATTATTTTAGTAAAATTATTATAGACATTTTGTAGTGGCATTTTTAATAAATTAAAAAAAATTTTAAAACTGTAGTCTAAATCTAGATTACACACAATGTAAGTTGTATATTTATATTTTATATGCTTGCGTTTTTATTTTATAAATTGATTTATTTTCTTTGTTCTTTTCATTTTACTCGAATAAATAAAATGCAACATAATTTTTTTTGTTACTTGTTTTGGCTTATTTGATTTAGATGTCACATAACGCTTTCTTAACATCTGAAATTTTACTAGGATTAAAATTGACGTAAGTAACTCAAACATAAAGGAATTATCTAAGCTTAGGCAATTGCATTTAATTTAATGGTAATTTATTGAATTTAAATTTTGTTTATTAAAAAGAAAAAACAATAATAGCCAATTAATGCAAGTTTAGTTACGTTTCTATTTGCCCATTTGCGTTAAAAACATTATATTTAATGACATGTGGTTTAAAAAAAAATTACAGATCCAGTTCAAACTGTTTTTAGTAGTATACTTTAGATTTTTATGCAGAAAATCCCGTTCTGATTTTAATCGAAATAACAATTAATAAAACTCATAACAAGTATTTTGGGTTGAAATTAATTATTTTACTCGACAGAAATAAAAAAGTAATGAAATAATATTGGGTACTTAAAATTGATTGATGCTTAGTGACACGAATTCTTTTGCCTAATACTACTCCCATTTATTTTAAATGTATATTATGCTGTAATACTGAAATCTCTCTTTCGTATAGGGATTCCAGCTCGATTGGTGCTGACCATCTTAGGGTTCTTTGGTAACGTAAATCTATATGCAATGCGAGTCAATCTTAGTATTGCCATGGTTGCTATGGTAGGGATTAAGGATTTTGGAAACGTAACAAATGAAACAGAAATCACCTGCCCTGAACTCGTGATAGCGAGAAATTTATCAGATGAAACTAAAAACTTTGTAAGTTTAATTTGACTTGCATCTTTAAATTAAAAATATGATTACCAATGTTACACATTACATGAAGAGTGAAATTCTCATTCATAGAGGATGATTGCACGATATTTTAATGGTAACCTTTGGCTGTGAGAAAAAAATTGTTTGATGGAAAATTTTATTTCACAATAATTAATGTTTTGAGAAATTTTATTTATCATCTTCTATTTAGAATCTATGTTTGAAAGCAAAAAGGCGTTTTTAACAATAACACTGGATGGAAGAACTCATTTTACGCTCTTTCCTAAGCGTGAACCTTTTATTCAGTTACCCAGAGACGCCGTAAAAAGACATGGTTTTCCAATATATAAAAACATGATAAAAGTATTATTCATAATAAAGTAAAAAAAAAGTCATCATTGTCTGACATTTAAAGCAAAAATTCTTCTAATACTTATCCAAAAGACAGTTTTTCTATTACTGGAAATGTGAGATTTTTAATGTTAAATAATATCCCCCAAATTAGAAGGTAGAAGGTTATACTTAACAGTTTCAAGTATAAATGAAATTGTTAACTCAGATGCAAATCTTAAAATGCCCAAAAATTATAATATTCATTGTCTTTATAAGCATTATATCCATGAAAGTAGAACATACTGTTAATTTTTTTCAAAAATATTTATCAAGCGAAAAATAGGTAAGCGTTTAACGATAGGTGAAGCTTGGGTCTATTTAAGAGACTGAAGCAAAGAAAAATCATTTTTTTATAATTACACGAAAAAAAAAATTGTGCTACATAGTTCAAAGTATCAAAAGAATATTTTTCTAAGGGATTTGATTGTCGCTGATATTTTATGCAAACATAAGATAAAATTTAAAAATTAAAAAACTGGACAAATCAACACAAAAAGAGTAAAAATAAGTTTTAAATATTATCAAGAATTATTTTAATTTCAATTATTAAATGTGAAATTCTAGATCTTCATCTACAACACCCTCAAATTATTAAACTGCATCAAGACAAAGCAAGAAGTTTCGAATCGCAATCCTAGAATTGTTTTTCTAGAAGAAAAATGGAACAAGAAAAAAGAATTAAAAGGACACCATTTATTGAGATTCCTGCTAAATCTGCTGATCTATCACTGATGTATTTTTGTGCTATTTATCTCTTAAATTCTGCATTTTATTGACGATGACCTACAAAGCTTTGATGATTTTGGGAAACTCTTCAAGTTGAATGAAACAATATATTCGTCCAATGTTACAAAAAGCATTAACATGGAAATTATGATATCATCTAGTATGATCATTACATGGGCTATCCCTTCAACATTTAAAGCACAAATGAATGCATTTTTTTGTACACTCCATTTAAATTATCGAAAAAATGTGTAAGCAGTCTTTGTAATTACTTATTTCAAACTTACTTTACTCTGGAAAATTAGTATCCTTAATAATATTCAAGACTGTAACCATGTACTGTGATTATTCAATTCAATGTGGATATAATTTTTGGATGCTGCCAACAATAAGCTCCTTATATTTGTTTTAACAGATAATTAAAAAAAATTTAGCCTCAGCATCAAATCTTTATTTTCTCAAAACCATTTCCTCCAATATAAATTCTATATATCCTTAAAATGTGCTGCTTACCATAAAAAAAAGATTCAAAATTAATTTTCCTCCAAATTACGTAGAAATTGTTTCATTGTATAGTTCAATTTACAATTGCTTGTATTATTCTTCTTATAATTGAATGTATAACTCAATGAGATATTTATATAATTACGTATTTAATGGATACATATACATACATACATATACATATATATATATATTTATATTTATATACATAAATTATGTATGACAGTATTTACAATAATGCTTAGTTTCAGTATGCTGTATGAAATGAGGACCGCTAGAGTACATTTTTGAGTTCAATGGAAAAAGAACTGTTGGTTTTAAAAACTGTGGACTATTTTTCTGAAATATTAATCGGGATGCCAGGTGTAATCAAGCAAAGATAATGTGAATGTGGAAGGTTGGTGGTTGCAGAAATGATAGTTGGTAGAAGTGATTGAATCATTTCCTCACACCACTACGCAGAAAGATGAGATGGGCTCAAGTCATTGATAGAATACTCTGATATATTTAGAACCCCAACATAAAAAATACAATCTGTATTATAATACAATCTGTGGTAGAAGTGATTAAATCATTTCCTCACACCACTACGCAGAAAGATGAGATGGGCTCAAGTCACTGATGGAATACTGTGACATATTCAGAACCACGACGTAAAAAATACAATCTGTAGTACAAAAGTGATTGTTCAAATGATTTAAAATGGCTTGTCGTACATTGGAAGTCCGCATGATATCGATTGCTTTGATTATCTTTTGAAACACATTCGTTTGCTATGGCTAAATATTTGGCGCATTTGTTTCGTTAAATGTGACTGAATAGCTTTATTTTACACCCAGTGGCTAATTCTACAGAGACTGAATTTTTTGAATTTGATTTTAGGCAACAACGAGCACTAACGTGTGCAATGAAATTTAATCTTTGAACTCAATGAACAATAGAGACAAATTGTCCAGTAGTATGATGCCGTGTTTTTGAAAGTGAAAGTATAAACTTCTATTGCATCACAATGTTTGTGAGTTTATTGTTAAAAATTCATGAGTAAAGAATACTAAACTCTCTCTCTCTATTACTATCGACATATTGGTCCTACGCCGATTATGATGGCTTGAAGTGATTTCGTATTCCACTCTCATACTTTCTGGCATGACTTACATGCAAGTGTAACCAGTGAGTGATTTGCATCTGAGACATTTTCAACTTATAACCTTTTCTTATCTTCACATCTTGCTTAGGAATCTACTTCAAAGGGGTACGGTACACCACTTTTTGCACGCACAATACCGACATGTTTTCCCTAACCTGTCTAATTACATTCCCCCTGATCAGTTTATTCTCAAGATACATCGCTTATTGAATAAATGTTGTTAATGAATGATAAAGATTAACTGAGAATCACCAAAATATATCGGAACTATCTTAGTGATCTATGGAGATAACATGGGCTGCCTATTCTCAGCAAGTTATCCAAACATTTGGATGAGTTGCTTGAAATTGGCAACATGCTGTAATCACAGGCTCTTGTGGGGTTTAGAAATGGATTATTTAATAGTTATTATTTCTAATCTTGGAAGAAACATATCATACAATCATATTTCTCATCTCACAGCAGGCAGTATTTTCAACACATAAACAATCATATTATTTGGAATTTCTATAGCAAATATACTTTAATGTCTTCTTTTGAGGCGTCGAGAGTTGCATTTACAATGTCCAGCATGATATAAAATTATGAGTATTTTTCTGCATTATGACTAGATAAAAGTTGCATAGATAAAATTTCTTTGATAAAAGTTGAAGGGAAGGAAAAAGATAATTTTTCATGAACACATTTATTTAATAGAGTTATTCCTGTATTCTTATACATACAGCTAGATATTTATATATTGTTGTTTATTACACTATATCATTCAGAATAACAAATAATGTTTCCAATTTAATTTTAGATAAAAGGAGAGTTTGGCTGGGATTCTGAAATTCAAGGTCATGTGTTAGGATGCTTTTTCTATGGATATCTAATTACTCAAATTCCCAGTGGATTTCTTGCTGAAAAATACGGCGCCAAATGGATTTACGGATTTGGAATTCTTATAACATCCATTTGCACCCTATTAACTCCAGTAGCAGCTCGATGGAGTGTATGGGCATTAATAGTCGTTCGGGTTATTGAAGGAATGGCTGGAGTATGATATTTTTTACTCACTTTTTTTAAAATTTTTATTTATTTTTTTCTTACAAATATCATTGTAAGCATACATTAAAATTTTGTTGTAAAGTTTTGAGTAGAAAAATTCTGATTTCTGTTAGAATCATTACGTAAATTGTAGAAACTATATGATAATCTGATGTGAAAACAAAGTTTATTTATTTAATCCAAATACTTTTTTTTTCTGTAATAAAATTTTCAAAATTGTCATTCCCAGGCAAAATTTAATTAATTATAAGAAATCTTAGAGAAGTCAATTGACATTTTATATTCAAGAAACTAAACTATTCATAATATAGATGTAAATTTCTTTTATCGATATAGAAATAATATCGCAAAGCACTGAAAGATTTACAAAGTATTTTAAAAATAAATGAATTTTTTTAACAATCGTCATATTGTTGAAAAGCTATTTTAACAGAAGAAAAATTAGTTTGCGTAATACATGTATATAATCAAATCTAAAAAAATAACCGTCTTGTCATTCATAATCAATTCAAAGTAAAAACTAAATTTAGTGCTGCCATCTATAGGTTTTTATAGGAAATGTGTACAATTAAAAAAGTTTTTATGTTTTGTAATAGTAATCATTATTGGTTGTAAATAACTATCTTTTATGAATTACAAAACAAATTATTTGCTATATTGAATGATTTTATATCATTTTTATTGATGTTTTTAATTATATTTGGTGTACACAATTACGTTTCATGTTGAACTACATTTATTTGTAGGATAATTGAATTTTATGAGCAATAAATGCATCTTGTCAGCAAAAAATAGCTATTAAATTTTCATTCAAGAATTATGCAAAATTTTATGCATGTTAGCGTAAATAGTTTGTAGATAATCATTCAGATTAAAATTATTTATACCTTTAACATGATAAAACACTATTTAAAGAAATAAAAAATTGATGTTATAATACACCATTTGTTAGCTATAATGTATCAAAATTATTTTCAGGAATTTTTTATGACTTATACGTATATGAAAAATATCGAAGTAATAGATTTATGTTCCATTTTTTTATTCCCCGAAATAATAAAATTTATACCATGATACAAGTTTCTAGTACATACGTGACTCAAAAAAATTTGTTGTTTCATGTTTATAATTATATTAGCAGTACCAATAATAGTATCTCAAGAATTAACGTAGCCGAAATCTTTAAGCACATAAGTTATTAATTAAGAAAAATTAATATTATTATACTTATAGTATTTAGATAGCGTTAGCATCTAAAATTCTGAAAATATAAATAAATTCAGTGTGTGTGTGTATTTAGTTTAATTTTTATTCATAAGGTTTTCTTGAATATACTTTGCATTCAGTTATTTGCATATTCTAATGAATTCATTTTTCTCAGGGCGTGACTTTCCCAGCTATGAACGTCCTGATTGCTCAATGGGTTCCGAAAATTGAAAGAAGTCGAATAGCTACTGCTATGAACATGGGTGTTCAAGCTGGAACTCTCTTGACTAATATTGTGGCAGGAATATTGAGCGAAAGTTCCTTTTTAGGAGGATGGCCCTCAATTTTTTACATTTGTGGTAAGGAATTTAAATATCTTGTTCCTTTTTAATGAGTGAATAAAATGCTTACTGAATAAACCTCAGCCCTAATAGTGCAATATCTTTTACGTATGTCTTTTGGCATGATTTTTCATAAGTAATCCATTCTAAATAGATATTCGATGTACCATGGATGTTATTTTTTCGCACATTGGAATTAAAAAAAAATATTCAATTCTAATAAGCAAATACATACCAATAATGGCAAATTAGAATCTTTAAAGTTATTTTGTAGTATAAATGTAAATAACGAACATTTTAATTCTCCTTTCAAAATGTATAGCCATAATTAATGAGCCTAATTTAAATAGATTGTATCTTTCGGTAATTTTAATTCACAATATTTTAAATTATGGGTTATATATGAAGGGCATTTATGAAAACTTTAATGGATTTTGGTGTTTATTTATTCATTACATAATGAAGATCTAAGCAAATTTATTGCATTGCTGCACAGAATAACTCACACATTTCCTGTTATAAAATGTTTTTATTGAAAGTTTAATTTCCTTATCTGAATATTTTCATTTGTAAATATTGAAAGCAATTTTCGTTTCCAATAAAAAAATTCCTAGCAGACGATAAAAAAATTAACACTTGCAGTAATTTTATCATCGTCTGCATATATTTTTTTTTTTATTTTTAGTCACGATAAAAATGTAACGTTATTTTTACTTTTTATGCGTTTGACGTTTCATTCGATAAAAATTTTGTCGAATGATCATGCGATACGAATTTAGGTTGAACTTATTTTCTACCATAAGACTTTAATTTGCCCTTCATACTAATTTAAGTAATCGTTATTTCAGTCTATTTCTGGAAAATTTATAAGATGGAGAGGTTTTTCTATTCTCTCCCATTAAATGACGCATATTCGCTCTAAAAACGAAGATCCTTAGGTATTCAGGTTAAGATTATGCGTTAAATTCCACACACAGGTTATATTTTAAAGTCTTTTATTTTCATTATAAATTTCCTACATTTTCTGCAGTTGGTTTTTTAAAAAAAATTATACTTATTTTAAATACCTTAATTTTGCATTTTAGGTTCTATTGGGTGCATATGGTTTGTTTTTTGGGCAATACTTGTTTATGATTCTCCTCATCAACATCCTCGAATTTCTAAAACGGAGTTAGAATACATACGCTCTGGTCAAGACAACTCAATATCTGGTGTAAGAAAGAAATTTTAATTTAATAACAGAACTTTTAGAAGTATAATAATGCAATGAAAAGCAATTATTTATCGATACAAACTTGAGACATGTGTATATATTATTTTATATATACAGATATACTTAACTATATTACAAACACCATTATAATTCTTTTAAATGTATTATTATGTAAAGTGCGACTTGTAAAATGAGTCTGAAGTAACGTTATGGAATAGCGGAGATTGCCTTTACAAATATTTGTTTTTATACGTGTATTACATTTTTAGAAATAATCAAATTATCTACCACCTTGTCTAGAGATGTCTTGCAAAGTCGGTATTGACACATGTGAACTGTAGCGACCACGTGTGATGCAGTTACAACCGCAACTAGTGAAAATTGCCGAAATCATTTAAGGTCTCGTTGTGTGAAGCAGGATGACTATGTGCGACAATGCCATGTTTAATATTGGAGTGTGCTGTCATTGTTTAAACTTCCTTTCGCATTAAATCTTTTGAGAAAACAAAGAATTTGCTTCTGGAAAATTTTGCAGAAAGTTTTAAGACAATAGAAAGCGCCATACAGAAATTGGTTCAAAATGCTCCCAGGAACAGACCATCATCTATCTGTACATCTGAGTTAAAGAGGAAGGTACTGGAGATAAAGAAAAAAACATCACTAAGTCAACCTGGAGATTGAGTCAAAAGGCTCATGCAAATAAAAGAAGTTCCAGATATATTTTAGGGAATTGAAGTTAAAACTGATGTGGATAATTGTTGTGAAAAAACTGAAGGAGCTTGATCTACAGAAATGAATGCTTTTATTAATGAGAAATGTTTCTAGCGGTTTCTTGGAAAAATTAAGGTCTCTCTCATCATGAGTAGCAAAGCGTTGGTTCAATTATCTGGATACATAAATTCTTAAAACAATTAGTATTGGTCGATAGAAAATCAGGTATTCTTACATAATGAAAATATTGATGTTTAGTGTGACATTACCACTGTACGCGTTATCGGACTTATATTTTTTAAGATAACAGTGAATACTGTGTTATGTATTTGGAAATTTTAGAGGAATTTTATTCAAACTTGACTGGAGAAAAGCGTCATTTATGTTACTTTCAGCAGGACAGTCCAAAAAGTTACATATCAACTTCATCATTGTTTTGTCAGAGAGGGTCACCAACAAAGGCCTATGTCCTAGTCGGTTTCTAGACTCATCTATTTGTAACTTTTTTATTTGTGGGGACTGTTAAAGGGAAGAATATACGAAACAATTTCCCGCACAATTGAAGAACGCAAGATCTGGTTCCAGGATGTCATCAATAGTATCACAACGCAAGGACTAATAAGGGTATACATAAATTTTCCTCAAGCGTGCTGAGACAAATGTTGAAGTAGGCGGATGGTTTTTACTACGAAAAGGAGTAATCATATTCAGTGTATTACATTTGATTTAATGTGTGACTTTATGGGCCGGTGTAAGTGAAAAATCTTTCTTCAGATTTATTTTAAAATCTTATCAAAGAGACGAGTATAAACAATAATTGATGATTACTTAAAATGGAATATAATTTAAAAATATTGTATTAAGTTGAGGTAAAATTTTAACCGTTATAAAATACTTTTTTAAATAATGAAATACAAAGAAAAACATTAATTAAAATTTTTATGGTCATTTATGCTTATTTCTTACCCAAGTCTCAAATTCTCTCTGTTTATAAAAATGAGAACAATGTTATCATTTATTTATCTTCAGAATGATCAGAGTGGAAAGGTTTGAAATGGTTCTTATATTTAATGAAAATTTTCATATTTAGTCTATTCAATTATTATTTCAATAGGATATCAAAGTACCTTGGAAAGAAATCTGGACATCAATACCCTTGTGGGCAATTATCGTGGCTCATTTTGGCCAAAATTGGGTTTTCTACAATCTTATGACAATGATGCCAACTTATTTCTCTAATATTCTTCATTTCAACTTAAAAAAGGTAAGATTTCATCATATTACTGATGAACAAATATGTGAAAAACCTAAAATTATTTCTTAGAAATGTTTGTAAGAAACTTATAAAATAATTTATTAAATGCAATGAATAAAGGAGTTAAGCAGCTTTAAAAATTAAGATGTAAGAGGCTAGTATTGTTTTGAAAACAAGCCATTCAAAATTTTATTAAATTTGACAGTGAGAGAAATTTGAAAAGGTGAGTAAAATGGCGTCCTTTTTCATACATATTTGATAAATATTAAAAGCTGAATTTATATAATATTGGATAACTAAAACGTCTCATTACTTATTAAATGATCAATGATAGTCGTGATGGCTATGTTAACATATGTTGAACCGTGGAAACACTTTTCATCAGCACAAAATTATGCGCCAAGAATGTATCAGCAGCTAATTGTATAAAAAGGTAAAGCAGAAATGTAAAATGTATTTTATTTTGTGGGGATTCCACACATTTAAAGATTTTTTCTTATTTTTCTCATTATATACTTTCAAGATTCTATTTTAATTTTAACGTATTGAATATGTTTATAATACGGGAAACATTATGTAACTAGCTCGAAGATGAATTGTATTTGAGAAAAGTTTTTGTTCTTGCTCTTGGATCACAATTATAAGATTTTATTTTATCAATTTTTGTAATGATTTAATTCTTTGAAAAAATATGAGAATTATTTTGAATTTTCAATAAGAGGGATCTGATACATTTTTTTGGTCAAATGGAAGATATGGATAAACAAACGGAAATAAAAGAGAAATTTAAGCTCCTATTTAATTAAAAAAAATTATTGGATTTAATAGGGAAAAAGTTTAAAAATTTAATCATCAATTTTTTACACATAAGTTGAGAAGTTATTTAAAATTAATTATAATAAATTAAAGCCTCACAAATCATAACTTCATTCAAAATCTGTTATTTTTTTCATTCAAAATATTGAAGAAAAATGAATCATTAAAAATAAATGGTAGAAAACTGCTGTAAGCTCTCAGTGAATTTTATCTTATTATTTATTGAATTCGCATTGCAGTTTGAAATGACATTAATTAAATCTTTAATACTTCCATAAAGAAACAGTCAACCATATTAACTCTATAAATCATAATAATCTCAAATTTTTCTTTGGTTTAGAGTTTTGGCTTCCGCAGATAAACTCTACGCATACTAGCAGAGATTTATATTTGAGAATTTAAGTAACAAAATCATTTTCCTGATTTTAAATGCATGATACCTTAAGCCCATCACCAAAGATTTGGATAAATAACATTATTATATTCTTAAGAGAAAATTTTATCTTTGTTTGCATTTATGAAATTTATGAATCACTGCGAATGTGGAATAATAAATTCTCATTAATTATTAATACATTTAATCAGTGAACCTATTGGAAATATATTAATCAGTAATATTATTTTAACTATAAAAGTTATTTGTATGCATGTATTCATTACTTTTAGAATGGAATATTAACTGGTCTTCCTTATTTGATGATGGCGATTTTTGCAATTCCAGCTAGTTTTGTGGCAGATGCCTTGAGAGCTAGCGGTCGTCTTAAAATTACCACCATTAGAAAAATTGTCAACAGCATAGGTAAGAAAAATGTATTATGTAAATTTTTATATTTGAAATTTTGTATAACACACTTAGTTTTGATATTCACTAGAGATGGGATAGATTCTGAATTTCTTACAATAACAATTTAAATCTTTTAAATTCTTCATTACGAGAATTTGGTTCCTATTTCGATGATAAATACTTATTGTAATATAATATCCTCTTTAAATTATGTATTGGGTTACACAACAGCCTTAGGTTAAAAAAAGTTTAAGATGCGAAAAATGATTCTGAGTTGATAAAATTATTAATTTGAAACAGAGAAAAGGACAGTAAAATATGTTTATGATGCTTTAATTTTAACACGTAATATGTAAATTAATCTTTTTATTCCATACTTAATAAGAATGGAAACGTAAAATATTATCAAATTAAGTTTTTTTTAATGGTGAATTCTATCATTACCATCATTAAATGATGGTTTCATTAATGATTAAATTTTTTTTCATTGATGTTAGACATTAATTAAATATTAGTCAAGTATAATATAAGCATACCCATCTTATGGTCTTGCCTTTAAAAACTACATAAAATTTCTCTTTCTTAAAATCCGAGATTATTTCAAACTTACTGCAGTCTTTAATTTATTAAACTATGAGTCATGCGATATCCATTTTATCTCTGATTGGACAGATTGACATAACTGTCTCGATTTGTTTAATTATTTGGTTTAAAATTTTAGGGATGACTTCAGCATTTTTATAAATAATATACACTACTGGGCATTAAAATTGCTACACCAAGAAGGCGACATGCTACAGACGTGAAATTTATACGAAAGGAAGAAGGTGCTGTGATATGCAAATGATTAGCTTTTCAGCGCATTCAGACAAAGTAGGCGCCAGTAGCATTGTGTTTAAATGTGGAAATTGTTCGGCCGGTTCCTCATACACAAATTGCATTTGAACGTTGTTGCCTGGTGAAAAGTTGTTGTGATGCCTCGTGTAAGAAGGGGAAATGCGTAACAGCACGTTTCTGACTTTGATAAAGGTTGAATTGTAGCGTACCGGGATTGCGGTTTATCTTATCGCAGTTTTGCTGCTTGCGTCGGTCGAGATCCAAAGACTGTTAGCAGAATATGGAATCGATGGGTTCAGGACGGTAATACGGAACTCCATGCGGGATCTCAACGGCCACCTATCACTAGCAGCCGAGAAGACAGGCATATTAACCGCATGGCCGTAATGGATCGTGCAACCACGTCACTAGCCGTGAGTCGAGAAACGGGGTCGTTTGGAAGGCAACAAGTGTCTGCACGAACAGTTCGACGACGTTTGCAGCAGCATGGACTCTCAGCTCAGAGACCATGGCTGCGGCTTCCCTTGACGCTGCGTCATAGACAAGAGCGCCTTCAATGGTGTGATCAACGACGAACCTGGGCGCACGAATGGCGAGACGTCATCTTTTCAGATGAATCCAGGTTCTGTGTACAGCATCATGATGGTCGCATCTGTGTTTGGCGGCATCGTGGTGAACGCGCACTGGCAGCGTGCATTCGTCACTGTCATACTGGCCCACCACCTGGCGTGATGGTATGGGGTTCCATTGGATACACGTCTCGGTCACCTCTTGTTCACATTGACGGTGCTTTGAACAGTGCATTTCTGGTGTGTTACGACAAGTGGCTCTACCCTTTATTCGAGCCCTGCGAAACTCTACGTTTCAGCAGGATAATGACCGACCGCATGTTGTCGGTATTGTACGGACCTTCCTTGATACGGAACATGTTCGGCTGTTGCCCTGGCAAGCACGTTCTCCAGATCTTTCACCAATAGAAAACGTCCGGTCAATGGTTGCCGAGCGAATGGCTCGTCACCAAACGCCAGTCACTACGGTTGATAAACTGTGGCATCGTGTTGAAGCTGAATGGGCATCTGTACCTGTGCATGCAATCCAATCTCTGTTTGACTCAATGCCCAGGCGTATAACTGCTGTTATTACTGCCAGAGGTGGTTGTTCTGGATACTGATTTCTCAGGATCTATCCAGCCAAATGTTTTGAAAATTTAATCACTTGTTATTTCTAGTATAATATATTTGTCTAATAAATATCATGTTGTTATCTGCATTTCTACCTGGTGCAGCAATTTTAATGGCCAGTAGTGTAGTTTCATACTTGAACTTTGCAAATATTCACTTGAATAGCATATATTCATATTTTCAATTCATAGAATTGGTAATTTATTTAAACTTATGTTATTCATCAAATAATAATATGAAGAAATTTTCTTTAAATGCTGAAATAATTGTTATATAATTTAAAAGCGAAAATCAAAATTGGTGGTTTTATTATAACTAACTCATTTCCACAAATTATACATTTTATTGAAAAATTCATGGAATGTATACATAATTTTATAGGTATTTTCGACAATTTAATTAATTTTCCACTTTTAAACTGTTGTTCATCCTTTAAGTTTCCAAGCAAAATTTTTTCTCTTACAAGAAGTTTAAATTTCCCTAGAAATATACAATGTTTAGGATTTTAATGCTAATAATTTTTCCATTCTCGAGTTGTGCGTGTTATTACTAACACGCGTAGTAACCGATGAATTAAAAATTCAGGATCAAAATTTTATTGGCTACCTTTTTCTGGGAAAACAATTCTTGTTCGCTTAGGCATCAAGTTTACATGCTTCTGGAATACATTTATATTCAGAGAGTTCCCTGTATTGGCTATGGAAAATTTAGATTTTATAAATTAGTTGAAAGAGAGGACAGTTGCTGGATGCATTTTTCCATTATATTTCATTCATTTTTTAAGATTAAGATTCGGTAACTGAGGTGATCCAGGAAGGAGTTGGATGTTAGATTGATGTTCAATGAACTAAATTTGAATACTTATGGCATGATACATTGTTACAACATCGTTTATAAAATAACGTCACCAACACAATAAAAATCCAACATTGTAAAATGCATTGTAGGATGCGGTATCTCATTGTTGCTTACACTATGAGATACCTACAATAAGGCACTGATTTCATGTCAGGGAACATGACTCATATACTATCATACCAACCATACCCTTGTAGAGGGCGTGTAAATAAAGAGGAATTCATATCATCTAAGGGTTCTCTCTAAATGCAGCGTATTTCATAATAATAGGGTGTAGCAGGATTCATTTGATCACTTTACCCATTCCCAATCCTCAGATGTCCAATGTATTCGTTTCATATACCACTGAAGACGAAGTTTTGCATTTCTGGTAGAAATGGATTGTTTTTTCACAGGCACTCGACAGTGCATTACTACCCTTTTCAATTCTCTGTGCATGATACTAAATTAAATCTGTTTAAAAGAAACGAAGTAAGTAATTTTTGTCATTTTAAATACAGTAGAGTCCCTTTTCTATCTTGCAAATCATTGATGTCGATACTGTTCATGCTGATGGAAAACTGAGCTTTAACCGGGGTAATGTTTTCTAAACTGTGTTATGCAGGGAATACTAAATCTAACTTTTGAAAACTCTTCATTTAGATGATTTTGAAACTCCAAACAGATTTGGCATTCAAGCAACTTATTACAAAATCCAGTCAGATACCTAGAATAAGCCCTATTTCTAATAGTGAAAAATATGACATTTTCCCCATCTCTTATACCTTACATACTGACGAAGTGAATTCACGCCAAAAATGTACACTTCATTATTTGCAAGCATTTAAATTAAAATCTCAATAATTTTAAATTCATTACACAATGTGTGTGTATATCAAATTAGAAATAATAAATTTAAAAATAAGTTAGTATTATCTAAAAAGATATTTCTTCCTTGTAACAAACTAAAGTCTTTTATAAAGGTATTGTTTTAAGTACAGAAAAATGAATTGCTATATTCAAAACAGCGCAGAATTAATCAACATATTATAAGTAAAGTAGAAATAGCTGAATTTCTATAAATTCTGGCAGTTTGCATTCTTTTGTCAATGTTTTCTAATTGTAACTGAATTCGTTGTCAATCTTGTCCTCATTCAATAGCTCTTGTTTTGGATTATTACTTAAGGCCCTGTTTTTTGTGATGGTTAGAAAATATACTTTAAATAGTTCCTTCCGCTTATTTTCAGTTCTCGTGTGTAAATAATGATCAACAAAACAAAGCACTCATAAATGTTAACATAATTTGAGGAGCAATACTCAAAGTGTATCATTTTTAATAAAATAATGTGAAGCAATAGTCCATAGGAATTTCTCTTCAAAAATATATTAAACATATTTATTCTAGTTAATTACAATGCAATAAGATTTGCTGACTTTTAACATTTATCAAATATTTGAGCATAAGAACTCATTTTACCTTGATTCTGATAATTTCATTTGGACAAATGCATTAGCGAAAGCACAAAAGATAAGTTTCTTAAAAAATATCAAATCGTGAAGTCAATTTTGTTAACTGATTATGAATATATATAAATCTATATTCAATTTATTTGTTATAATGTTTTTCAATTACAATAATATTTCTTATTTATAACTAACAAATATTACTGATACTAATTTTAATTTTTTTTTAAAATTCAGCAATGTTTGTTTTTTTAATTTTGTGTTTGTCAATATTGTAAAAAAACAATAAAATATAATCGTTACATCGGGACATATGTTAAAGAAAAAGATGGCGTTTTTAAAAAAATGGATAAAATTTTCTTTATCAGTTACTGTCTCATTGATCTTGAAAAACTAACTCTACGCTTTTATAAGGTTTATTTTATATAATCCAGACGATGTCTTAATGCAATCGTATCTTAACTTGCAATAGTCTATTGTGTTTGAAAAATTTAATGTTTTTCTATAAGACTCTCATATTTAACATAAAAATTGATATCAAACATCTACAGTTGCCAGTTATATCTCTATTAAAGAGAAATAATTCATAAATTGCAATTTAATATTGCATTCGTTATTATTTTAATATTGCAAACAATATTACAATCGTTAAGTCACTCGTGTGTCACTTATTGAGCTTTACGAGTCGCCCCCCCCCCATTTTGTAACTGGATTATTAGGCTCTCAATAATATTTTGGTCATTAATTTTTTTCATACATATAGAGCTGCAAAGCACTGACCTGCACTCTAGCAAGCAAAATAATCTTTAAAATTGGTATTTTTACGTTTTTCTTAATATTTTTCAATGATTCACATATTCCATTTATGATTCTTAATAGCAATGTATTTCTTACAATCAAAACAATTGTTTTTGTTAGATTCACTTTAAAAGCATAACAGATTTTGAAAAACATAAAATGGCATTTTTATTTCAGAAATTTAAAAATAAGATTGCTCCAAAAATCGAAAATAGTGGCAAAAACACCTTAAAATTGAAAAAAAAAGAATGATTGCTCCAATGAAAAATTTTAAAATTTTATTTTGTAGTAAAAATGTTTTAAAGGTAGAAACTTAATTTTTTAATGAAGGTGAGTAATGAAATCTTTTGTTGTTTTAAAGATAAATGGTAAAAAAATTGAAAAAAGCTTTTTTTAATATAATATTCAAATGAATAAGTTTTTCATTCTGTTAAACTTATTCATAAACAATCTTAAAAGAAGTATGTAAGTTTTTGCTTAAAGGATAAAGGATATTCAATACATCAATATAAAAATAATTAATACAATTTTCAGACTTACCAGACCTTAAATTAACAAATTTATGAATTTTCAGACCTTAAATTAACAAATTTATGAATTAAATTTATTTTCTTAAAATTTAAGAATTTTAAGAGAACAAGTTTGAAAATTCTATCGTGTCTTTGCTATATAATTTTTAGTCTTTGTTAGTTAATATAATCATAAGTGAATTCCAAATGAAAATTCAAGATTAATTCAATGAAATGAATCTAGAGTTGAATTGAATGCTTTGTTTTTCATTTATTTTTTAATATAAATGTATTTCTCATTTAAACATAAAATTATATTAAAAATAACAATCACTCATATTTATTCTACGTTATACAGATTAGGTCTTCATACATTGCCATTTTAATAGAATTTGTGATTTTTTAAAAATAAAAACGGAAAAAATGTATACACTAATTTTTATTACATTTTTAATACTGTTTTCGTTTTTTTAAGATTTTGATTTGCTTTTCATTTTAATTCAAATAAATTTTTATTTTATAAATTACGATATAGAGTTGAGAATGCTTACTGTTTTCTAATTTAACATTTACTTAAGAAGCTTAAGAAACATTGCTTGAAGCTGAAATGAGTTCGAAAAATCTTTTATTTGCCTTATCACCTCTATGACAACTGTAATCACTCATAAGAAGTGAGTTATTGCCGTTTTAATTTCTACTTTATCAGTAGACAAGTGAAGTATTTAAACATTTATAGGTTTATAAATGTAAGAATGTAGGTGATATCATTGCACATTCCATAATCTTAAAAGGCAATATTATATATTTATATACATATAATTACATGTTAATTAAAACTAAAAAAAAATATTTGAGCTTTCAAAATTAATAATTAAAAGAAACGAGATAAATTATAACATTTAGTACTTATTCATAAAATACTTTAGTACTATAATATTACATACTTAGCAATATTAGCGAGTGCTTGACTGTATCTAAAGTAAACGGATAAGAAATACTCGTTTATTAGCTACGCCTTGCAATTTTACACAACAGTAGGTGACATGAGCTGGACATTTTTCTTTACAACCGCGTCACACCAATGTACTGTCGTGGATGAGGGGAGTAGGGTGCCAAACCCAATGAGTGAAGGATCCCAAGCCCACGGAACTCCAGCAACCCACTGAAGAAGTATGTGATTAGAGGCGTGAAATTGCAGAAGCTTTTACGTACTGTTAATCAAAAATAAGTAAATCATAAATAAAAAGTACATTAAATGGAAAATATGAAATTAAGAAGGAAGATTTCTATTTTAGAGCTGCTTGGCATTGCTGAGCACTGTTCATTAGAAAATAATAAATTTCACAAAATTACATAGGTTCACTTATCATGTAGAAAATTTTAACGGTTTTGATAGCAAATTCCAAGAAAAATTTTGTTCAATGGCGTCTTTACTATAAATATATTACTATCATCAAACTATTATTGAGATTCTAAGTTGTTACTAGTACAGCTGTAAAATAATAACAATTTATATATATATACATATTACGGAAGGCGATCATAAAAGCTAGATTTTGTTTTAATAGCATTATTTATCTTTTCTCTGTAGTATCACTGCCAATGTAGAATATTCAAGTTCAAAAGTAAATTATTTATACCACAGTATGCATTAAAGTTTCACACTGACCAATAAAGTCTGTTTGATTCTGAAATTTCTAAAAGCTATAAAAATTCTATTTTTATGAAAATTAGATAAATATAAAATTCAAAGTCTTTAAAAACTGACACTTAATGGGTAGTATATTCGAATTATATTATTCTAAGGAAATAAAATGCTTACGAATTCTTACTTTAATTTTTATATAATAGAATTTAAAGAATTACTATGAAGCATAGATTATTTTAAAATAAGAATTAAGCATACGCTTTTTGTATAATGGGTAATTTTATTAAACATATTTTATAGAATAATGCATTACAAACTTAATGTTCAAGGAATATAAACATAAAGATATATATATATATATATATATATATATATATATATATATATATATATATATATATATATATATATATATATATATATATATATATAAACATAAAGATATATATATATATATAAAAGATTATGCTTAAGAGGCAATTGTTAAAAACATCCTATGGTACAACTGAAGATAGTAGAAAAAAATTATAAAAAGTGTTGTGCATTTAACATTGTTGAGAGTATTCAGTGGTTATCAAATTAACTGTAACTATAGATTTACAAGGCATATTTTTTATTATGACATGATAAATGATTAGTCTTCGGTAAGCATCACCTTGGATTTGGTTGGAAATCGAATCATGCGAGTAATGTATTCGTTTTAAAGGAATATTGTATTACCATTCGAGGAGAGCTTGTGAAAGTTTATGGATATGTGCTGGTGGCCAAGATTGATTACGCATTGTATAGTCTAAAACAGTCACAGTGTTTCCGTTTTATTAATATCGTGGATCATGTCGGTGTAGATGCATGTTTCTCTTCTTCCTTATTTCGGTAGAATCCTCAGTGGACAAGTCTTGTGGCATAGACAGAAGTAATTAAATCCTAAAATTCTTCTTTTCAATAAGAGAAACTTTTAATCTCAGTATGGACTTGGTCTGCTAAAACATCTCTATACTCTTGTTTTTACCTTCCTTTCGCGGTTACGACTGTGCCAACAGAAGAAAATCGTAACACGTATGATCATATCATGACATATCCACTTCTATACGTGGCAGTTGGAAGGAAACAATAATAATCATATCCTTATGCATTTGTGCAGGTGTCCTCTTAATGGATACGCGTTATATTGTGGAAACAAGTCAGAACGATGGTTCGTCTATGATATAAAGTCTACCACTTATCAATCGACAAAGTTTTGTGCTTCCAAAACTTGCTTGATTGAGATGAGCATTATTGAAAACGTTTTTTATCATTAATATTTGAGAGAAATGGTTTGAGAAGTGTTGCTTTATCGTAAATATATTATTTATGTAAGTGCCTTCTGAGTAAATAATGAAATTAAGGAATCCAGATGATATCTGAGCATTGTGGTTAATGTGGTTTCATTTGTTTTCTTTTTTAGATGTTGCAATCCTCTTCAATACCCTTTTAACTATTTGACACAGATTCACATTTCGTCCACTGTTTTGCTATGCCATGATTGTCTTGCTCTGCTATTACTTCAAAAACCATACTTCTAGAAATGACTAAAATTCGCAAGTTTTCGAACGGGCTCCTGCTATTCCATCTATTAGAAACTTTGTGAATTCAAGCATTTTACTATTTTTATAAACATCCAAGACGCATTTTCTTGGATCTGAAATGTAAGTTTGTGAAGTAGACGATTCCTCTTTTATCCACAGTGGTAATCTCTTTTGAGCTAATTTATTTTATATAATTGTGAGGAGCGAATAACTTTATCTAGCAAAGTTCTGTAAATTGCAGCAAACAAAAAAAGGAAGATTAGCTCTCAAGATATGATGAGAATTCTACAGTGAGAAGAGTTCAGACTTAAACTTATATATTTATAGCAAAAGTAAAATCATTGTGCTTAAAAACATTAACATAACAAAAAAACAATGACATAATATAACAAAAAGTGCTTAAAAACATTAACAAATATAATTATAATTATAACAATTCTTAAGTAATTCAAACGAATGTATCTCTAATTAACCAGGAACTACATAAAATTTATATACTTTACTTTTTTAATTTTCATACTTTAAATTTACATAATTTACACTAATTATTCAAGAACACATGACAGTAATTCTTGAAAATTATATGTATATATATATATATGTGTGTGTGTGTGTGTGTGTGTGTGTATATATGTGTGTGTATGTGTGTGTGTGTGTAATCGTAATAAACATAGGACTTATATAAAATTTACATATTTTTTTGGAAATAAACTCAATTATTTTCCAAAAGTAATAAAATTGTAAGAGAAAACTTACTATTATATATTGTGTATATACCTTATGTCCCGATATTCAAGCTCAAGAATATTCCATCTTCAGTTTTATAATTCCCCATAAGTTACAAAGAACAATTCACCAATATCCATATTTATCTATTCATTATAACGCATATATAGGACAAGTATATTTACTCATTAACTTTGGATAAAAATATTGTATCATTTTTCATTTTTTTAAACAAGAAAGAGCATGGTATCTCTCACTCTAATAGTTGTATTTGTTCACAATATCTGATTAACATTATTTTTTTTTATGTTCCCGAGGATTTCTAACACATACATTATTTGTGCAGAGATTTTTAGACAAGCATCTGTGATAAGTCAAAGTTTACAGTAGTGTATTGCTAAAATCTTTTGTCAATTTTTCAAAACTGTTAAAATTAACTTTTGTAGAGTTTTGTGCTTTACAATAAAATCAAACATTGTGTAAGTAAGTTATAACTTGCATATTAAAAACATTTATGAGATTTTTATTCTTCACATAAGAGGAAAAAAATTATAAACTGGAAGAAAGTTTTTAGGTAAGTGAAGTTTGAATTCAACTAGCACTGATATTTCTTATTTATAATTTTTTTAAATGAGCTTATAATAAGTTTATGGCATGTAATTTACAAAATTTTGTGTAAATTAACTGATTGATTGATTAATTAATTGATTCATATTTGTATGTAAATTATGTTTATTGGGATGGATGAGTTGAAGATACAGTGAAGTATATTGTGAGTTGGGTGAAAATAATTGTTTATTATTTTATATATCACGAAGGAATTTTATTGACGTGATTATTTAAATTTCTCATATACTGCGTGCATTATATGCAAGTTATATATTTATAACTGAATTTAGCACATTTGTTTAAATTACAGTGTAAAATTTGATTACAATTCTAAATAACTATAAATTTTGTAACAAATTTGTTGTTTACTTGCCCAAAACTATTTTTGATTCTGATGTGTATTGGGATGCTTACTAACATTCAGATGGTTTTGTTCACAAACGATTGAAGCCAACTTAAGTCCTCGTGTGTTGCATAATCTTAGATACCTGATCATAAATTATGGTTACTTTAGTTAAGTTACTATATATATATATATATATATATATATATACACATGAATTAATAGCGTATAATTAGTCTTGTGTAGAAGATTTATGGAAAGTAATGAAAATTAAATGCAATTTATAATTATTGCTCCTTGTTGTTTCTGTAACTAATAAGTGTTTTTATGAAGTAGAAAAGCCAAGTTTTCCATCTATGGAATCTCTCGGATGCTCATAGTTTTGGACCATGAGATATGAGTATTAATAATGTTAATTATCCAGTTTTCTTTTGTAAGAGAAATGTATAAAGTGATAATAAAAACAACCTTAGTAATTTATGCTGCGTGTAATTTCCTCTATTTGTACACAGGACTGTCTCTATTTGTATTAGATAAACTCTTGATAATCAATTTTCCTATGAACTGATAATTCACAAAACGATGCATTTATATTTTTATTTTTAATTAAAAGCAATAGTAAATGCTTTAGGATATGAAAAAAGTAAGAATTTTTAAATTTAGTATTGATTTTAATTTTTTCAGATTTTGTATTTTTTGTAAAAAATTTATTTGACTAAAAATTAAATTTACTACATGTTATAAATTGAATTAAAATTCTTAATTTTTAAAATAGCTGTGCCAAGTGTTTCATTCAATTTATAACAAATATGAGTGACTTTTCTTGAAATGATATGAAGCTTAATTGAACTTGTAGTGCTATATAGTTTTTGTTTATTTTTTGTTAAGTGCATGATGAGAAAACACAAAATAAATACTTATCATATTTAATGAAATTTATATTGGTGGATATCCTGGATTTCTGATATTAACTTTGGACTTCAAAAATAAATTAATTCTGTTAAATTTGCTGAGGTAGTTTCTGTATAACTTTAAGGTAACACACATTATTCGTACTAATAATTAACTACTAATGATAGTATTTTCCTCTATAGGTTTCTATGGACCTGCAATATGTGCTCTTGGTATAGCCTTTGTTGGATGCAATCCGTTGGTAATCATTATACTGTTTTCATTGTCTTTTGGATTGAATGGACTTATATTTTCTGGATATATGGTAAATCATGTCGATATGAGTCCACGATTTGCTGGTAAGTAGGAATTTTAAATTAATTATTTTTATTTAAATTGTTTTATTAAACTTCTTGTGAGTATAGTCATATATTTAATTTATGTATCACGATCAAATTTTATCATTGGTTTCCTTGCGATTGAGAAACTTTTGGTTTGAAGAATATTCGTATAATCAAATGATATTGATTAAAAATTGTTCCATTCCTCCCTGATTGATATTTATGTAATTTAATTCGAGTTACTGCCTGAAAAATAGATACTAATTGTTATTTATTCATAGAAGTCTCTTTCCATAAGCATTTCATGCTGCAATTTATTGCATGATATTATTATATCTTGATGACATTAATTGAATCTTGCATGCAATCTTGGTGATATTTTCAAATCCTATTTGTTTGAAAAATGATATTACAATGGTCAAGACTCATTGATAATATACAACGAAACTGGTTTAGCAAAAGGAAGAAGGTAATGCTTACATATAAGCTTTGACTGTATATTTCATAATTAGAGTATAACTATTTCAGAAATTTGTCAACCTAATGAATATTGAGAATTACATTTTTTTAACGATTAAAAATTTATTGTCCTTATATGAAAACTTCCTGCATAGAGAGTCCTTAATCTGTTCTAAAATAACAATAATTGAATAATACATTAAACTGTACTTTTAAATTGGCTCATAAATATGAAATTAAAGTTTCTTATCTCATTTTAATTACCCAATAGCTACTGCGTAACATCATACAGTAATGGGTTCAGTTGTAAAGAAAAGTATTAGAAATTAGTCTTACATATTAGAGCATTTAGAATGATTTCTTTTAGGCTTAAAATTTCATGGCTATCCAAAGCCCGCTTGATGGTGTGCTTCATAAAATATAAATTATTATTTTATTAAGCATGAAGTGTCTGTTATAGACCCAGTTAGCACAATCAAATTATTTAAATAAAATGTATAAAATTATTTTTCAATTTGTTTTAAAAGAAATTGAAAAACTATTTTAAACACTTTACTTAAATAATTGATAACATTTCTGTAAATAAATTAGATAGCTAATGGCTAACGTTATTGAAAGCGTAACCTTAGAATCCTCATGTATATATAATCTATCAGAAATATAAATAATAATGGACTGTTGTATATCCGTATTTATTATATAATTATTCGAGAACTCGTGAAATAAAATTTTTCCTGCATTTGAATCTTGCATTACGCAAGATTGCATAAATTTCCATAGATAAGGAAACAAGAAAGTTATTGCCGTTTTCGAATTGTCATTGAATGAAGTGAGAATAAATAAACAATTTAGTATATAATGTTGTTGAGGCGCCCGTCATTCGAGAGTAGGAATATCCGTTGTTATAAAAGCTAGTCCTCCTCGTACATTCTTCAATTGTTACTCGTACAGTAGTGAAGATAAATACATGTGTAGAAGAAACTTGTTCGGTGTTATTTGCTTCATGACTTCAAAGTGGGTTTATCAGTTGCTGCCTCAAGTCATCGAATATGTCAAGCGTTAGGTAGTAGTGCTGTAAATGAACATGCTTCAAGACATTAATTTCACAAATTCAGGTCGGTAGGTTTGTCATTCTATGATGAAGCTGCTGTCTGGTGGACTAATCATTAAGTATTTTGTTATGAGCTGCTACCAATGGGCCAATCAGTCACTGCGGACGAATACTTACATCTAGTGGAAGATATGCAACTGGTATTGCTACAGAAGGAGCTAACACTGGTTAATCGCAAGGCTCAACTGCTCATGGCCGATAACGTGAAGTCTCATGTCGCACGTGTGGGCATGAAAATCATACAGCAACTTGGTTGGGAGACTTTGTGCCATCCTTCTCACTTTATACATACTCACCACATACATGCTCATTTGACCTTGAGCCATCAGATTATTCCCTCTTCCATTCCCTGAACAATCATCTGAGTGCAAAACCCATCACCAATGAAGTGGACTTGCGTCAAGCACTTACAGACTTCTTTGTAATCAAAATACCCGAGTTTTATAGCAAAGGGATTGCACGATTGGAGATACGTTGGTAGAAGGTGCTCGATTCCTATTACTTCGAGGACTTACAATATACAGTTCTTTCTGTAGATCATCATGTTCTTTTGTGCCATTAAATGTGGTATGAACTTTTTCTTATATACATATATACATACACTAACTTCCTAAAGTTAACCACTGAGAAGAAAATATTTATTTCTAGAAACCAATCAGAATTGAAGAGGATGGAAATCACTTCAGAGGTAGATGGAAGTATGCAAATATGTTGGGTAACAACTAATCACGCTTTCATGTCAAGAAATAAAGGCAGTCTTACACGATACCAGCTTTTTGAAGGGTTACAGAAGTAGATTGTAAATGCTGACAAAAGGTGCTTAAATCTTTCGTACAATTTGATTTCAAGCCATATGTGTTCCTACTCGTAGGACTTCCAGAAGACGAGTGGAAGATTCTGAGCGCTGTCGTGCTGTGGGCCGCAGTGAAGCCAGATAGTCGATCTCAGATGTTGTTCTTTCCTTTGGTGTTCATCATTCTGTAATTTCACGTTTATGGAAACAATTCCAAACCACATAGGCAGTTGTTCGAAGGCCCGAATGGCTACAGCGTCCATTGGTTAGACGATACTGCCGAAGATTACATATGAGTGGATTATACCCCCGGGTACCTCGAGTTTGTGTTTGTCTATCCGTCTAATCAAGAAGGGCATGATTAAAGTGGTGCCGGTAACATGTAAATTGGACTGTTTCTGACTGGAGCAATGTCATGTTTACCGATGAGTCAAGATTTGCTCTGGAGCTAGATGACAAAGGTATAAAGATATGGCGTGAACAGGGAACACGCAATCATCCCCAAAACATCACGCATTTCGAGGCGGAAGCATTCTGGTGTGTGCTGGGATTTCATTAGGATACCGCACTGACCTGCACATCTTTAAACGGAACTTTGTGACGGCTATCCAGTATCGAGATGAAATACTAGAACCAATTGTGAGACTGCACGCTGCAGCAGTTGGCCCTAATTTTTTTTAATGCATGATAACAGACGTCCCCATATAGCTGAAATCGTCGATGACTACCTAGAGAATTAAGGGATTGCACGTATGGCGTGGCCAGCACATTTGCCCGATCTTAATGCCATTAAAAATCTTTGGGATGCTCTCGGCCGTGCTGCATCTTCACGTTTTACACCTCTAGCCATTCTTATTGAGTTGGAAACTGCTCTACAAGAAGAATGGTTATTGCTTAATTCTGCGGTGGATTACCACCTAATTAAAAGTATGATCACAAGGTGTAAACTTTGCAAACAGATGAGGAAGGATCACGTACCCTTTTAATGTCCTTTTTCATTTTATGCTGTTTATTTACACTTTATGCTTAATTTTGTTTAAATATCCAGTATGTAATTACCTGATAACTTGCAAAAATTTAATATTGTTTTCATTTCTGTATATAATTATTGAATTTATTTTATCCATAAATAAATTTGCTACTTTCCTGTCGAATTTTGTGTCAATCAAAGCAGTATTTGCGTTTTACACCTTCATACTCAACTTTTAAAAGTGAGTATATATATATATATATATATATATATATATATATTATACAAAATCTTAAATACAATAAACAAATTTTATAAATTTTTTGTGTTTTTGATTCCTTAGTTTGTTATTTTCACATTAGGTACATTATTTGGAATTACAAATGCTATTGCCACTTTACCAGGATTTCTTGCTCCTGCTTTAACTGGAAAGATTCTTGGAAAAGGGGTAAGTAGGAAAAGAACAATTTTTTAAAGGTAATATATATAGTATAAAATAAAATACATTTTCACTTGTCCATCATTGTTATTGTTGTTTGCAATCTTCCATCTGGTTTGACTCTGTCAGACCAGATAAATGAAGCTGTTGACATTAATGAAATCCTTTGCAAGAAGTGGACAATTATGGGCATCTTCCCAGTTCAGTTCAAGGTAGTCCAATATGTGCTGAGGTAATGCCTATTCCTGCAGACATTTAGGAGAATGAGGAAACCTCTTACTACTTACAATACATGTGAGACTTTCTAAGTGCCCACTTTTAAGTCGGAAAAAACATGAGATGATCTGCTTTCACATGGCAGAAATATGTTGCATGTAAATACATGTACATGAATTTATGATTTGGCTCAGTATTACGAAGACTTGTTTGTATACATCTGCATATAAATATTTTAAGTATTAAATTTTAATATAATCTACTTTGTCAGTGCATTAGTTTATGGGCACCATTTATCATGAAACTCCATAATAAAAGAACGTTAGAGAAAATATAGAATATTAGTTTTAAATTAATTATAATAATGTTGGTTTAATGATTCAAACACATATGTTTTCAAATGAAGATACAGTAAAATGGAAAAACTAAGAAATAATCAATTTTTATGTATTAAACCATACAAATTATTTATTTATAATATACAAATTATTTATAATTCATTATTTGATTTTCAACAAAAACTTCAAGAACCTCTTGAGCATCAAACAATTAAATAATTGTTAAGATTATTGTAACCAATTATAAACATTGACTACAGTAATCTTATAAATTATTTTTATTTCTTGATATTCATAACACCAATCATAAATGATATTGATCGTAAGAACAACAACATATATTTTGATAGTTTTCCCTTGGCATATTTTTCATTGTATTTTTATAATTTATTAAACATGAAGTATCTCCATTTGAATCTTTAATATAAATTTTTGGTTTTGCAATTCATTCTAGTATATAGTTTTTATTATCTCCAATGAAAGTGTCATAGATTTTGAAATGTTCATAATTTTTTTAAGTCTTAAATGAGAAAAAAGGAGAAAAATTTACTTTAATTAATTTTTTAGTTAATTTTCTTTTAAATACAAGCTTTTTCATGAATTTGTCAACTCATTTACTAATGAATTAATACATATATTATTATTTCAAAATTACTGATTATATGTTAAGCAAATCATGCATAGTATTTTAGTAGCCATATCTAAATTATTTGAACTTCTCTTTGAAAAATCTTTTGGAAAAATTTTATGGGAAGGTCGGCTAACTTGTCTAGTGGTCAACGTGCCTGATTACGGATAGGAAGGTCCTGGGTTCGAATCCCGGCTCAGGCATGGATGTACTTTTTCTCTATCCTGTCTTTATCCTTCTTTTGTGCGTGCGAATGAAGTATGAATGATGCCTACCCTATAAACGGGTCCCTATGGCATGTATGAGGGTGCGATGATGGCCCACCCCCTGTGGTGCACCCGGGCAACGCCTCGGCGGGTAAGAGGTCGCTGCTTCTGGCCGGTTCCTTGGGTATCAGGGAACAATAGATTAATAGACTCTGTTGCAGTTGTAACTGTCTACAATCTGCCATTGGAAAAAAAATTATGGGAAGTAAAATAATATAGAAACTATATTTCAAAAGTTTGCTAAACAGACTTTTTTCGTAGATATTTGAAATTTGAAACGGTATATTTATTCACTAAACGGAAAATAATTTATTTAAATTAAAAAATAAAAACATTAATTCTTAAAATATATAAACTATAAAAAGAAAATTTTTTATGAGCAATATAGTCTTTCGTAATTAAATATCACCCACTCTCTGTTTAACTACCATTTTCTAAATAAAAACAATAATACAATAATATTTACTCACATTTAAAAAATTATATATATATATATATATATATATATATATATATATATATATATATGTGTGTGTGTGTGTGTGTGTGTATGTGTGTGTGTGTGTGTGTGTGTATGTGTGTGTGTGTGTGTGTGTGTATGTGTGTGTGTGTGTGTGTGTGTATGTGTGTGTGTGTGTGTGTGTGTATGTGTGTGTGTGTGTGTGTGTGTGTGTATACTATGACCTTTAACGTTAAACTCTTCGAAAAGAGTAGCAGAAATTATGAAACATACAACTGCCATTTAACATAGACAGTAAGATATTACTAAGTTAAATGAAGAACGATTTCTACCATGGAAATAAACAAAATGTAATACTTTAACACAAAAGAAAGTAAGCCTCTAAACTAACATAAGAGTAAGTAACTCAATTAATTTCAGAGAAATAAAACATTATAAATAGCTAGAGCATTAAATAGAAGATTATTATATTGTTTCTGATTATTTCCTATACAAAAATTGTCTACTGTTTCCTCAGAAATTTACACTTAACTGATTATGGAGATTTAACTGATTAAGGATAATTATTGGAGAAGCTCCTGTTCAAAAGTCATTTACTTAAGCAATAAATTGGATTGATATTAATCTAAATCACTGTAGTATTATTTCGTATATAAAATTTTTCTCCTATATTTTTCAAGATTTATATATTGTATGTTTGTGTGTGCATATATATATATATATATATATATATATATATATATATATATATATATATATATATATATATATATATATATATATATATATATGTATCGTGACTAAAATTCGTCTCCTACATCTCTTTTAAAGTTCATAAATCAGATCGACTATGACACATAGTTGTAGAGCTGCAGTTCGAAATCTAAATTACAAAATAATGACAAATATAATTCAGATGAAAAATGTGGCAAAATTAATTACAACTAATTTCGTACATAAAATGATTGTGAAATGAAACATGCAATCATCCTAAATGTCCGAGATAAATGAAAGTGAAATTATTTTATTCCAAATTGTTGCTCGTTTTCTTATTAAGTTATATAAATATACAGCTAAGAAATACAATATATTCGAAAGAAGAATTTGTCCTAACAGAGATTAAAAATATTAATGAAAGAAGTAGATGAAGAATTCTACAATGAAGAGGTAAACAAGAAACCGACATCAAAATCAAATTTCCATTCTAAAGCTGAACAAACACAATTTTAAGAGGAAGTTGTATTTAATTTCTAATAGATAAGAGTTGTGCAATATTTAAAAGAAGATCCATAAAATTCTTTATTTACATCTAATATGCTATAAATAGTCTTTGCTAAAGGAAATATTAGTACACAAATGTTTCTATAAATGGTTAAGATTTCAATTTCTATTTTTTCTATTTGTAATCGAATCAAGTATTTTTTACGAATTGACATGACTGACAGTTATTTCTGTGCTACTTAATAAGTTTAATTAGTATAATGAAAATATACAAGTTAAAAACATATTAAAATGAATTGAAATGAATGAAAATATACAAATCAATACAAAAATTATGAAGTATAATTTATTTATTTATATATCATATGATTTTGAAATAATGTATAGCATAGTATTTATTGAATAAATATTAGTTTATTCAATATTCCTTTATGAATATTACTTTGTCCATAAAGTAATTTTATTATATACTGATGGTCTGAAGCAACAAATCTTGCATTCATAAATTTTACCAAAAACAAATGTAATGTAGATAAATGTAGACAGTTGAAAATTATGCTAAGTTAAGCAATCTGAAATTTTTAGTTTTTCTTGTGAATTTCTGATAGGTTAAAATATTTTGGTCACTAATTTTACTGTGACTAATACTATAAGTATTTCAGTATTTAGGCAGCAAATAAAACACTGACAAACAATTTTGACAATTTACTTAGCACATATACAAATTAGATAATTCATACGGTATTTTATAAATTTCACTTCATAAAAATTATTTTTGTAAAAAATTTGTTTAAAAAAGGCTTAAAATTTAAAGTTAGCGAAATTTACGTACAAGTAATTAAATAGAACTACAAGCCAATCGATAAGTGAAATGTAAATGTATTTATTTAGAATTTCATATACATCTTTCAATTTCTTATTATGATTTAATAAAATAAGAACTCAATAAATTTTTCAAAATATTTTGTATTGACTGCAAATTTTTGATGTTTTGTGAATTAAATAAAATATTTTATATTGAAATTGGTTTTATACTGTTGTATACTGTTATACTGTTGTGTAATTAGTTGTATACTGTTGATATGAAATAACACATCTTGAAATATTTTTCTTTTTTACAGCATTCGTTAAGGAACTGGGGAATTATATACATAATAACATGCGCAGTTCATATTTTAGCAGGAACAGTCTACAATATTTTTGCATCAGCAGAAGTGCAGCCATGGAATGAATTCCAAGATCGAAGCAAAGATAAGAAGTCATCAGTTCGTTCTCCGTCTCAATTAGAACAAACTAAACTTTAATGAACAAAATAAGTGTTCTCAGTATAGCACAGAACGCACAAAATGTAGACATTTCCATCATTACAAAACCCATTGTTTGAAATAAAATTACAAAGGATTTTTTTTTGTATTTAGTTTAATTTATTTTAAATGCAAAATTCTTTGCTAATGTTTCAATACTTAGTGACTGAAATCACTTGAATTATTATTTTTTTTTTAACTTAATTTGAATGAAGAATTCCAACATGAGTTTTCTTGAAAAACTACTAGTTTAAATATACCCTGTAATTAGGCAATTTTAATAACTGTTTAACAAAACAAAATAATAATGCAAAAATATGATTAAAATTGAAATATCAAGATTTTTGTTGCAAGTTATATATACGTTTTTTCTGGTAAGCTTAGACTTACATAAAAAATGTATATATTATTACTAAACAGTAAAGGTGTGATTTATTAAAGCTAAATTATAAATGAATCATGCCTCTGAGAAAGGTGATAAATTACATAAAAAAGTTATTTAAATTATTAATTATGTAATTAATTCTTTTCTTCTACTGCCTCAAGTTTAATGAAAGCAACATAAAATATACTCATTCATTGGCCATCAATCTTTAAAAAATCGTATATTTAATTAAAATATTTATGCAAACTAATTTCTAACCAAATTGCATTTCTTTTTCTTTGCTCATCGGTGCATATATCAGAGGTGATATAGGCTCTGCACCGTATTCAAATACACACAATTATCTACTCTTTCAATATTTCGGTAATTAAAATTTCAGTTGATATCTTCATGAGCCTAATAGATAAGCTTCAGTCAATGGAGTGCCTGCACTAAAATTTATTTTTCCGATTACAAGATCTGATTCACGATGTATTTTAAGAATTTTGTGTCAAAGAAAAAATTTGAAGCTTCGGATACTATCATTATCAAACAGATTTGACACATATATTTAAAATAAAGTATTATTTATATGCTAAAATTAATTACTTTTGATAATAGAGTCTCTGATTTTTATACAAAAATTTATTTTATTTCAGTATGAAAATCAGCTTCTTTATTTACTTCGCTTATTTAAGAATAAAATATTTCTTTTTAGCTGGGGCTTATTTTAATTTTATGTAGCTCTTGATTTTTATCATAAGTCACTTCTTTAATATCCATATCTCTATCGACATAGTATATTCCTAACATATATTCGAATAATAATTTCTTATATTATTTTTTCACATTTTGAAAGTAACGCACTTTGTGTTAAGTGTTTTACTTCTAACTCTATCAAGATAAAATATAAGTTTCACAGAAAATATATTATTTTCTATAAAAAAGTATATTTCTTAAATAAAACGTGTCGTAACTTTCTTTTCAAGAGCAACACATAAGATCAATGAAATCTTAAAAAGAACACTTCTGTGTCAGTCACTTTTTTATAATTACTGTTTAATTATATAAATAGAATAAAAATTAACAATAGAGTAACTTAAATAGCATAATTTAAATTTGAACATGTAAACTATTTTGGACGTAATACAAATAAAAAAATAATTGTAACCTATTGTAAGCAACTGACTGAGTAATTGCTCATAAATATCTGTTTTCAGGATATTTTTTGAGATATGGGAAAACCATAAAATTATATAATATGAGATCACTCTAATCGATATCACATGAAGATGCCATTCACATCTACACTAAATTATAATATTTTCATAAATCCAAATAGCATACAAAAAACGAATTTTTAAGCAGCCCCAAAAACACCTTTTAATTAATTTTTTAATATATTTTTAAAATGTTTCTAGAATAATATTTATTAGTATCATCCCTAATACAATATATATGTTTTGATACACTTTCTTGATTAAACAAATATTTTAAATTATACGTAATAAAATTTAAAATTTTAAGATGCATTTTAAAATTTATATCAGGAAAATTTTTGGATAACTGATATTATTATTATTTTTTTTGTATACGCGCGTATCCTTTCATAATGACATTTATGTAAAAGTCACTATAATGAAATCAATAACAACATGTAAATTAAGCTTTCAATATAACTATATTTAATGTTATCAATACTGATTCTTATATTGTAATTTAAAATAAAATATGTCATTTTAGCATTACTTTGAAAATATGAAATTTTTGATTCGCAAACAATGTCAAAGAATCCTTTATAACTTCATCTTGAATTTTTTTTTGAAGAAATTTTACACTCCTTCATTGCAAATAAATGAGCTTCCAATGTTTAAACTAGTATAATCAGTTTTGAAAATATTAGAGGCATAGTAAAGTCTATTCTTAGATATATATAATTTTTATGGACAAAATTAATATTATTTAAATGAATTATTTTAATTAATTATTATTATAATGAAATAAAAGCCTATTCTGAGTTATGAATTTGAATTTTCATGTTTACTGTACTTAAGTTGGACAGATAGAAAATTTGGATAGTAAAATTATTTAAGAGATGCAGAGTTTTCCGTGATAATACATATTCAATAAAAATTAATTCAAATAAATTTTAATACGATGTAAAAAATAAACACGAAAAAATCAGAATCATTCATACATGTATTCTGATAGTCATTTAAAAGTGTACATATTTTAATTGTTACAACATGATTATGTACACAAAATACGATTATTCAAACTATTACAGTAACGGCAATCTCTCTTAAGGATTACATAGTTAAAGACAACGTGTGATTTTATCCTTCTTTCTTCAAATTACATTTAACATAGAAAAAGTGAGTGTGGTAACATTGGTAATAAACAGTATTAATAATTTAACAATAGCTGTATGAATAGAGTTAATATTTTTTAAAATAATAAGCTTGCTCAAGTCATGTGGATTATAAAACTCATCGCAAAACAAAATCAGAAGAATAAAGATAGCAATAACAAATGATGAAAATAGTTTTAAAAAAATTTCACACACACACATACAGTAGTAAAATCGAAATGCACTGCAAAACTTGAGCAACAAGAGTTTTTGTCATATTTCCATGAGAAATCACGTGAAAGATATATAATTTAGAAATGCAACACCATTTTCTATTTAAACGATGAAGATAGTATAACTAATCAGAAATGAACACAATGCATACGAATGACATACAACAAAAGAAAGCATTATTGAGCAAGTATCGTTATACATTATCGTCTGCCTAAGAGAAAAAACTAGATGATTACTATTATGAGATATATCTTCTTCTTATTGCTATGGTTGCTTCGCATCAATTCTTCTTACTAAGCACCAGGCTGGTCAATAGTTCTTGAGGTAAGAGTGTCCATTCCACAATCAGCATATGTTTCAGTTTTTGAGTGTTGTATCTGAAATACCTCTACTTACACAATTGTGATTTCCACTTACAAAACTTTGCTTAAAAATATAGAGCTCAGTTCTTCACTCAATATTATGCCTCTCCAGACGGAACTCCAGGACCATCACAAGCTCTTTTCTTTCCATGATATTACTGGGATGAAACTGTATCTCGAATTCTCATCAAATCAACTAGCTTACAGAATCGTATGTGGAACTGAAAATACTCTTATCCGTAAGGAATATACGACTTCATTGAAGAGAGAGATTTTGTCTTCTTTGCTCTACTCTAAATGATGGCGAGGATGACCAATTTTACAAAGTATGCGCGTTTTGGACAGGGGACGAATACGCCTCTTTTGTCAAGACGCATCAACACAGAAAACAGCGATAATTGTTGGTCCATTTCTGTACACAATTGCTGAACAATGGCTGTACCTAACGTATTTCAGTCTGCTTTCTTCTACATCGATTTTTCGATTATCCATTGTAGTTGTTTTTCTGAAGTGACCATTATAAACTTTTATAACAACTTTATCTATGGTTTGGAAGGATTTTTCAGCCTCCTCGAAACTAAACATTCATTGATTTCAAATTCTTCATTTATTCTGATGACATTGTGTCCTTAATCAAGTCTTCCATGTAAAGTCATTTAGATATCTTCTAGCCTTATTTCAGAAAATAAAGCATTTCTTTTTCAGCGAATGTCTTTTATTGCATATCCTTACATACTGTTATTGTTTTCTTGAGCTGAACGCTCTGACTACACGAGCTTTGCATACTCTCGAGTGGCTTGTGACATTTTAGAAAAATAGTGCGCATGCAAATAATGGCATTTATATGCGCATTATTTTTCTTTTTTGTTTTGCAAATAGCAGCAACCTTTATTCTCCAGTTTAATGGTTTTTTTTACTTAAAATTTACATTGTTGCTTCAATTTAGCAGACCAGTGCAAACATTTACAGTTTTAGTTTATTTTCGTATATTAACAACATTAGAAAATTTAACGTAGTTGGTAAAATGTAAATCAAGTGTAAATAATAATAAATGTATGATGAAATAAATATACAATTTCATCTTTATAGTGTAAAATATAAACAGTAGTTTTAGCTTTTATAAACACATAACTCAGTGATATTCATACATTTCTTCAGAAATAATTATGCTTTTCTCATATATTAGCAAATTTATAGATCTCAAATATTAAATACCTCTAGTCTAGTAATACCAATTTTCATAAGAAGAATAATGAAAATAAGGTAAAGATGCCGTATAGTCCAGGATGCCAAATTCTGAAATTGGTGATTTTTGGTGGACTTTCCTATGTATCTGGCAGCCTTATTTTTACTACGTCATACATATGGAGACCTATAAGAATTATGCAAAACATTCTATTTTGGTAAACTTAGTATTTACGTCATCGCACACGTCACGATACGTCATTTTGGCAACATTTCTTTATCGCCAAAAAATTCAGAATTTAGAATCATGGATTATATGGCACTTGTGCCGAAAACAAATTTTAATTGAATCAAACTAATGGTTTTACGAAACGTAATACCAAAAGGTATAAGGAGATAATCTAAAATGTATTTCTAAGAGGTATTTTATTCGTGCATTTTTCCATTTCTAGAAAATTACCTGCTGTATAACATTGCTGCTAGATTTAATAATGAAATGAAGTGAAATCCTCTGTGGAAACATCGAGAGTCAATTATTTGACACAGTCATAAAATTCGTAATACGAATCAAAATTCCTGTTTTGCAATCTACCGAATGAGAATTCAAAATTCATGTCAGAACAATATATGTAACATTTTCCATAAATTTTACCTCGTATATTGTATTTGCATTAGTAATAAATATATTTCACAATAAAAATATGTAAATAATCCTTGAGATCCAATCGAATGCAATATGAGAATGCGTATCTGATCTTGAGGGAAAAGGACAGCTGAATAAATACTTGAAAGAACAAGAAATGTCAATAAATTAATTTAAAACCATAAATTATTTGTTGTAAAGGGCAGTTATTTCTTTCTTATAAATTTCAGCAAAATATAAGTTAAGTTATAACTGAGAAATTATGTATCAGTAATGTGAAGATTAATTACAATATCAAAAAATGTAACACACATTCTGGTTTCAAAGCATGATCGTTATATAATACACACTATATATCGCTAATGAGGAGTAAAAAGAAAGGAAAATATAGTGATGTGAATAAAAATATTCACATCACTAAGCAAAACATAGAATTTACGCTTTAAATGACCTTGTGGACTAACTGTACATTAATGAAAAGTTTTTCATAAACATTTCCTATACAATAATTTTGAAAAATTGGTAACATTGACAGTTTTTGAATAAACAATAACAATTCCTTATAGAGCTGTAGGAAAACTCTTTATAGAACTGAACATACAGAACTAAATTCTAATCACAGATAAACAACGGGAAACGGAAGTTATGAAATTACCTTCTTCATTCACGTCTGCCGAAGTAAATGCTTGAGAGGTTTCTGGGATTCCTCCTTTGTGACACCTCGGTACGAGGGAAGAAACCCAGAATCGGTACGACTCCCTATATAGAAAAAATCCTCTGGAAAGTAATTTATGCAGTGGATATCAAAATTACTACAGTTTTAGGCTATTAAATTGTCTATTACACGGATTCAAAACAAAACACCGTAAGAAATTTAAAGAAAATGTTTTTTAAGTACAAGGCTCTAAAATTTATATATTATAATTGATTTCAATGTCTCAAATTTATATATTATGTTCAAAATATGCATGTATAAATTACTATAGTAATATTATTCAATTTAATTCAGTGTCTAAAGGATATACTTTTTATCCTAGAATTTTTTGTATCAAATTTAAGTCTGGATTTTAAAATTTAGTCAACTGCAAAACGTAAAATGAATGACTTTCGTTTCAAAGCGATGGAGTCATTGAGCAGCACTCTCCAGAGCCCAGGTTAAATCGAAAAACGAAATAATGATGTGCCAATTATGCCTTTTGTATGCATGTTTGTCAAAATAGTCGCATGGAGGTTATTTCCCTAGCCACACGTTAAAATCACCCACCATTGAGAAAAATCCACCCTGAAGGCATTTTACGTTGTATATAGATATTAAAATACACAACAAACATTAGTCTTTAGGTTTATAATGAGCAGTGTCAAAGAAGGATGAGGCCTTCAGTATAATGGTAATGTAATTTATGGTTGGAGGATTTTCATGTTAAACCCCACTTTGGCTTATTCCATAATATGATACTAAAAATATATAAATATTTATTGGTCATATCAGTTCAATTGAATTTCAGTTAAATCATATTTGATTAATTATTGAGTATTTTAATTTTAACGTGGAGAATAATTTAGACTGACATTATTATAAATTAAATTAATATTTTGTATTTATAATAATATATTTTGCACCATTTAAAATATATTGAATATTTCGTTCTTCTGCAATCATCTCTCACTATTTAAAAAAAAGTTGTTTGAATTTTTATAAATATATTGTTATAGTAAGAGTAAAAAAGCTTCTTGAAGTTTCTGGAAGAGAAAATGCTATTGCTATTTGAATTTGTGTAACGAATGCTTAAATTACATAATAATGGGGTTAATACGCGAGTGATCATGCGATCAATTAACACAACGTCCGAGCTCAATAAAAAAGGGGTTGATAATCTTGCGAACACTTAAGTTCTTAGAATTTTCCTCGTGAAATCACCTCATCTCGAGAGAGAAGCTGCAGACAGGAAATGTTCATTAGTTTCAATGAGAAAAATGAAACAATAAGCCTCCGCAACATGTTCTACATAATTGAGGGGAAAAAAGGTGGCATAAAAGGCGCTGAACATTGCTCCAGCGATTATGAAAACCACAAGCCTTCCAGTTACGCACGTCAGAGATAAACAGGTTTATTGTTTTATGACTGTCGAGAGACCATCTGGCATGTGTTCAAATAAATTATTGTCGTGATATAGATAGTGTGAGAATATCTTGGGACACATTTTATGTGTTTCTTAAGACGGAAAAGCTATTTTCAGTTTTTGTCACACTCAAAATTTCTGTTAAAATCAAATCACCGGCAAAAATTCAATGAAATTTGAAGGAATTGGAGAAATATTTGTATCAAATGATATGCAAAACTACTGTGTAATATCTTCAATACTAAATTTCAATCAAAGTTAATATTAATGAAAAGTTTAAACAGTAGTTTCGTTGACAATATTTTATATTATTATTTTCGGATGGATTTTGTGTGACTTCGGATTTGCTTCGTCACAATTTAAATACTTGTTTTCTTTCATTGATTATTCATATCAGAAAACATTTTATACGTATTCAAAATGAAGAAGACACAATTTATGAATTGAAGATTTTTTTGACACACAAATAAAGATTTTTTTATATAAGATATGGATCCATATCAGAGAACCGAATATATGCCAGGGTCTCCAAAAACACAAAAACTGGGCTTAAAGAGAAACAAACTAAGTATTTCAGCAATAGAAGTGGATTCCCAAGAATCTTCTCATCATGGTTCTGAGGAATCTATTCACAAATGTTCCAGTAAGTACATTTCAACTATAATTTTCTCGCATAATTATTATATAACTGAAACAATTTTCATAAAGTTAGTTTTAATTGCCTTAAAATTTACTACATTAATGACAATTGTAATAATATTAAATCAATCTTCTTATGAAAAATGACTTTTTTATATAATATTCTGATTATTATAAGTTAATTTATAAGAAGCAAATATTTACAATTTCTAAAAAAAACATTTGATTCAGTTTTAAAATATATTGGGAACATAATGAGGTTTATTATGTAAGCCGATTTTCATATTGTAAATAATCATCTGTAACATTGGAATTAAAAATATTTAAGCATTCTCAAAAGTTAGTTCTTTATAAGCTTTTGTTCAATTTCTACCTGGGATATTTGATTTAAATAGAAAAACTATAAAAGAATTGTCAGATTAAATTTACTTATAATTATTATAGTATGAAATTCATATCATTTATGTTAATAATACCAAGGTAAAAATTATATTTGTTATTAATTATATATATATATATATATATATATATAAATTGTTCTAATTATAAATTACTTTAAGATATTTTGACTATATTGATAGGAAAACTTCAAACATGAAGGCAATATTATTTCTAATCAATGAAATTTTCAGAAGATAAAGCTCAAACGAAGACATTTAAATTTTTTGAATTATTGTGCAAAAATTATCAACTTCCTTTGAAATAGCTTACCATTTTAAGGCGTTTTTTATAAACATTGGTCTATTACGAGTTTTATTCACATTTGTCCATTTCTGGGTATATGTTGCAAGAGGTATGACTAAAGTTAGAGCTTTTACTTTGACGCACATTTGCAAATTATTTTACAATTGTATATTTAATAGGACTAGAAGTTTATTTACGGCACATTTTTCATAATAAATTTTTATTTTTTTACTGGAAATTTTTCATTCAATTTGAAATGTAAAGATAAATTATGAAATTTGATTGTAATTATTGTTACAGATTATTTAAGCAAGTCAAAAGATTAAAAAAATGGATAACGATGTATAAAATAAAAATTGCACAGATCAATAGCATTATAAAATTAACCTATAAAATATCAGAAATTCTTTATTTGGAATAATGAAAAATATTAATTTCTAGGTATTTATATAATTGAATTTCAGAAAGAGATTGATTAAGGATGACATTACTTTTTCTTAATTTTAATCAATTTACTTTAAAATTACAGTGCTGTCTACCCAAAACGCAACCCCAAGAAAGTTTATTTGGTAGGTAACACTTTATATAAATGTCAAATGCTTGAAATTACAATCACCAATGAAGTGTGATTAATAACGATATCAGTAGTTAGTGCTGCCATTGATGGATTTAACCGCTGCTACACACCAATCAAAGAGGATTTGAATGTATCCCTGGGGAGTATGAATCTATGCCGTTTTCACACACTGTTGATATGATGTATCAATAAATGGAGCATTCCGATTATATTATTTCGAAGTATGCGCCACACGTTTTCGTTTGGATATAGATCGGGAAGCCTAAGATGTAATTCAATTTGATGTTAAAAAAAGCACGTGAATATTACGTACCACGTGTGGTCGTACATTATTTTATGGTGTAGACAATGCTAGGCGATGCCTACCATACGCATACCAGCAGTTTCTGATAATAAAATGGAGCTTTTTCAGCCCCAAGAATCGGATGTCCTCTTGAAAGCTAATGATATGTACGCTTGGGGTTCATGTATTGGATTAATTTCCCACCAATGTACATAGATAATCCAGAAACAGTTACTTTTTCTGGCGACAAAAAATGACAAACCTTTGTTCAGCTTCCACGCCTTTACCTGTTTGTGTATGTAAATGCGAATGTTTCAGTTGATACGTGGAACTTAATTTCAAGCTCCTGACATGTTTGAGAAGTATCCACTTTGATAGTGCTAATCACTTTTAAAATCATAATCATTTAAGACAGTTGGCCTACATGATTGTGGTGCATTTGTGAGCAATTCACCGTAGAAAAGATATTTGCGATGCCATCTTTGTGAGGCACGCTCATTTAATGCATCATCTCCAAAAGCCATGCATATTTTTTTGGCATGTCTCAGAAGAGTTTGCGCTCATATAACCAATATGATCTAATAAGTTCTTATTTACTGACACCATTAAACCACTTTTTAGAATCAGAAACTAAACCAAAATCTATAAAGCTTCCTCGTTAGCAAGTCTTATGTATCAGTTGTCTGAAAATATTAAAGTTAACTTTGTGTTAATAAATGAGTGCTTATAGTGTCATTTGCAATTCATTTAAAACTGACGGAATATTTTTGATAACTAGATAATTTATCTCGATACATCAAAACAGATTAATACGGGATTTGTCAAAATCGGTATGGTTTTCAAATTGAATTAAGCTATAATCACTGTTACTTGCCACCTAAATAGGCTTAATTGTTATAATGAACAAAAATTTTGTCAAAACAAAATGACTTTCAATAGATTTTCGTTCATCTTAGACATGCTTGTTGTAAATTGTTAAACAAATAAAAACTTCCTTATTTTTTTATTCTTATTTCCTACCTTATTCTTTCAACAAAAACAACTATTTTTGAAGAGAGAGAAACAGAGAGAGATTTCTATTAAAAACATCAATAAAATATTATTGTAATTATTAAAAAATTTTTCCAATACCTTAGGGTCATAAATTATATAAATATTTTGTGTGTGTGACTATTTTCATTTTATGATATGTATTTGACCAGCAGCTTTGTATTAGATTTCACAAAAACTCAGATAATGTTAATTAAATATTACTCTTAACATATAAGAGTTTATTAAAATTTTATAGCAAACATCGTTCTATTAAGATGGCTCCTGGCTTTCGATTGGGTTGAAAGAAGTTATAAAATTTTACTCAGTTTGAACTGCTATTGTAGAAATTTCTCGATCAGTCGAAACAGCACTAATATTCAACAAGATACAAGATACAGTTACTGAATAAGCACCTTGTTCAGAAATATAATGAATACCTCATGTGTATCTAATTATTTCTTTCTCCTTCTTTCTCAAATTTTATTGTATGTTAACAATTTTACATGACTTCACCTAAATGCTAATGCAATTAATTCTTAAACATCATCATTACATGCTAGAGAAACATCATCATTGCATCCTAGTGTTTCAAAGCTTTAATATTTCATAGATGCTGCAGAAGGACTTTTGCACATTAAAATAATAGTTTTCACGCCCCACTTTCAAGTAAATATTAAAAAAGGTTATTCCTGGAAAAGTAATTTCATTTTTATCTATTATGCAAGACCTGTTATGATTCTTCAACGGAAACCTATCACGAGTTTTACTTTAAAATGATCAAAAACTGTTTTACATTTCATTTACCAGATTCGGAAGTAGGAATCATTAGGATTCAAGTTTACATGCATCAATAAGCTAAAAATCCGTAAGCTTTTCTTTGGCACACTTTTATAAAACCCTCTCAAATTTCATATTTCTTTTGGAATAGATTCAGCAGTTAATATTTTTAGATGATAACCAAAGAAAGTATACATATGTTCATATTTGGTTGGGTTCGATAAAATAATTCCTTAATAGCATTTAATAACGAATTTCCTTTTTACTAACTGCTTTGGACATGGTAATTCCATATTACATTTTGTTTATGTACGTGGTAAACTAACAAAACTACCAATTACCGAAAGTAAGACTTTCGGAAGAAAACAACTAATTATTTGGTACCATGCAGTGGAGAGCTTAATGGTCTAAGACTACTACGAAGCCTCATAATATCCAACACGTAAATTTCTTTCTGACAAGACTTTTTCGTCAATAGTAAAATGCATTGAAGTATATTTTAAAGGGGAAATCTGAATAACCCCCAATCTTCCCTTGAGAGATGTGCATGCAGGAAGCAATATTTCTCTTTCCTTCTTTCTTAGTAGCTAAGGAACTCTGACTTTCAAGAGTGTTGCTGCGGAAAAAAAAAAAACTCATAAACGAAGAATATTTGTGAATGTGAATGATACCTTAAATTTTATTCTACCTAAATTTTAAAATAAAAATAACGGTAACACATCATATCAAAGTTCTATTAAATTAATAACGCCATATTTCATTTAAGGAATTTTAAAAATGTTTCCTTCAGATAAATATATTCTATGACTCACTGTTAAATGCATAAAATCTGACTCACTTTCCCAAATTATACAGGAAACTTTTGTGTAAATATTTACATATACTATTTTATACACTAGTAAATATTTACATATACTATTACATATACTAGTAATTTTTATATGTAACCTTTATATGTAAAGTATAAAGGTATACTTTACATATAAAGGTTACATATAAAAATTACTTTAGACAAATACTGGTTACATCCTTTATTTTTGGAAACGCCATCATTTATAATAAAAAAATATGAAGCATTTCCCAGATAAATATATTCATCTACAGAGTAAATATTTTTTCGCGGTATTATAATAGGTTCTCATATAATTATGACGTAATATCTTATTATTTATATTTTTAAATCCACTCACATACTTTGATCACTGAATCTTCAATTTCAAACGATCTGAAAAAAGGAAATTTGATACTCAGTATACATTTTATAATCATGGAATGCAGTAAAAATAGGATTTTAACGGATTGATAAAAGATTTGTTCAACTCTTCTCTTAATAGTCTAACTGTTAAAAGTATGTTAAATAAATGTCTTAGCCTATAACATTTGTATTTTGATTCTAATCTGAAAAGCCCAAATAAGATGAAGTTTTGTTTATAATTTCATCTTGGAATCTAGATAGTCACTGAGAAAAAAATTTCATTAGTTTCTTTTTTGGATGTTTCTAAATAGACATTTGGCATTCTTCTGAAATTTTTATTTCCAGTTTTAAGCCTAATCATCCTAATAGATATGTATAATTTTTTATAATCATCATACGGAACTTTGATATTTATGATTGGTAAAATTAAAAAGCTCTGAATTGTCATAACGGAACACAAAGAATAATTCAGTGCAGTTAACACTAATTATTCCTCTTTCAAAACTATCTTCGCTGATTAAGATGCGTTTTATGTGCTGATTCTTTCATCTTTCAAAGCATTGATTTGTGTTATATTTAAGAAGCTATCCGTAGTGATCATATTGAATTTTCTCATATTTTATCAAAATGCTTAAAATGGTGCTTTTAAAAAGACATCATAACAACTATGTAAATCGTTAAAGTTATATTAGTATATTAAATAAATACCGAATTTATAAAACTGTGTTTAAATGCTTTTTTTAGGTAAAAACTTATAGATTTCCTCATTATAATACAGATGCATTTTTAAAAAAATTATTTGATCAATAATGCATAGTACTACAACAATGAGTAAAAACAGAATAATTTTTTATTATCGTTAATTTATCCCACTATCCTGATTCACCGTCTTGATTTTTCCATTATTTCCATTTAACATATTTGGTCCTCAGCAGTCTACGCACTGAGTTATGAGATTCTTTAATATAGCAAATATAGATCTGAGCTTTATCTCTGATTACATTGCAAGAAAAGGATTTATCGTGAGAAAAGCATTATTTGATTTAATTAAGGACACTGCTTTTGAAATTAATAAAAAATGTGAAACAACTCGTAAATGGGTTTTTCCTACATTAATGTGATATTTCATGATTTTTTCATAGAAACCAAAAATGGAATGAAACTTGAAATTATTGAATAATCGTCAATCAATGATTACGAAATGCAACTTCACCTACTTGATAGAAAATTTTATTATCAATCGAAACAGACAGTCAGGCTAAATACATGATTCTCTACTTGAATTTATTTCTATACCAATTAAATACTACAGATTTTTAAGAAGAATTTTCTATAATAGTTTTTTGTAACTTTGTTGGGTGGATTGCGGCCTTCTCAATTTTTATTCTCATTGTAAATTGTTCAGTTAGTTTTGCAATGTATGAAATTAATGTTTAACTGTTGTTGACACTATGTTAAAGGCTTTAGAACATGCATCATCTTGACACTCAGAAATATATTTAAGAAAAGCTTGGGATGTTGACAATTGTTCGTAATTATCTACTAAAAAGATTTGAGAGCTGTATCAGATGTGTGGATTATCGATTATAATACCCCTATTGATACCAATGTTACATAAATTTTGTTAATTTTATTTTTTCTTCTTTAATCAGCTAATAATAAATACATATTTCTTCTCTTTTACATCCATTCTTTATTTTACATTTCATTTCTACATCATCACACTCCATATTCTCTGTTTTCGTATAATCAGTCATTCAACAGAAGTCACGTGCGCTTGAAAATTAAAGCTTCAAAGCAAGTACTATAAAAAAAATCACTTTTTTTTCATCACTGTAAATCTCTAAACTTTAGCATATAAAAATATATATTCACTCAGGTAGTTATCAAAATTATTGGAAACTGCTTAGTTTTAGTAAGAATAGAATAATTTATCATTAAGGTGTAGGACCACTTTTGCATGTAAATACAACATTGAATAAAGCTGTATTGTAACAGCATAGTATCTAATGTAAAACAAAAAGAAATGAATCCATATTTCATTACAAACTGAGGCAATATATATGCATAATGGTAAAGAAAAGTTCAAAGTTATTAAAATAATTTTGAATAAATTTATAAGTAATAAATAATATTGTATGCTGCTACAAATCAAAGGGAATTAAAAAATAAATATTTTGTTGTAAGACTTAATTTTTTTATTTAATAAAACTTAAAATTAATGTAGATGTCACTTAAAAGAGTTTGATAATTCACACAATTTGAAAATAAACAAATTTTGTTGATATTTTCCCCAAGACACTGCGATGATATCACCCAAAAAAGCAAAACACACACACACGCGCGCGCGCGATAATATTAAATCTAAAGTATTAATATGACTTTAGATTGTTGCAATCAATATTTTTTGATTTAAATGATTTATAACTTGTTAAAATTTACTATACTTTTGAAAAATAACACCAGGCAACAAATTTGAATAATGAAGTCATTTAATATCCAAAAATAAACTTTTCATAAGTCCTAAAGTCTTAATATAATATGCCGGGAAAATTTAAGTTCACTATTATTAGTAACAAACGAAATGAATTTATTACATAAATTATTTTAAATATATCTACCAAAGAATGAAATAAAGCACTTTTAACAATATTTTATAATATGAAAAGGTATGTGTTATAAATGAAATTATTAATTTGACCAGCTAAGCAGAAATGTGTTAGCTTATCACTAAATTAGTAAATTAAAAAAAAAGATGCAAGAAAAAGTTGAGGATTCATCCACTGATATATCATTTGATTTATCTATTCATTTTGCAAATACGAATTTAAAGTTTTAAGTTGAAACTTTTTATGAGCATTTTCGACGCGACTTTAATTTCAATTGAAACTCGTACTATTGTTTGTTAATCTACTCTAAATGTATTACAGAAATTTAATTCAAATGTTTTACGCATTAAACATCAGAAATAATTTCATTCAATGAAAAAACTGAAAAAATAATATTTAGTGTATCACTATGATGAAGGCATTTGATTTATATACATCACGGCGTATGGTGATGAGATGAAGAGTTGTACTATTATTTGCAGCTGAGAATCCTGAGCAAAATGTAATTTTTTTAAAGACAATATTCTATTGCAAACCAAAGAATTTATGAAAGAAGGTTAGACAAACTATTGATTTAAGATGGTCCATATTAAAAATAGCCTTAAATTAAACAAACATTGGCTTAAGTTTTAGTATAAAAAATTACTCTTTTAAAAAATAAAGTTTTATCACAGTTATTTGTTTAAAATGTTATTTTTTATTAGACATTGTAATAATCCCTCTAAATTTTATGAAATTAATATTCATTGATTAACATTTGTAAATAAACATTTTTATAAATGATAATTTATAACTACATTTTGCACTTAAAATTAGAAACATTGATTATTTGTTAAAATAAGTCATATTTTTATCAGGTGTCCCACAGAGGTATGTTTTTATTTTGTTGGGTTTCTTTGGATTCTTCAATCTCTATGCCATGAGAGTAAATATGAGCGTTGCCTTGGTTGCCATGGTGAAGGACCCTCTCGTTTCGGATAACATTGCTTCAGTGCAAAGTTCTGTTGCATGTCTAGAACTCGTTAAAGACGTGTCTCATCAAAACAGCTCAGTGCACTACATTTCTCCAGCGGTATGCCTAGAAAAATTTTAAATCTCAAATCATTTTATTTGTAAATAAACTAAACTATTCAGTATAAGAATTTTGTGGTAAAGCGTCTTCAAATAAAATTGTCAATAACTTAATTGAAAATCTTCAATAAAAATTTGAAATTATGTATTAAGAATCTCTAAGTTATTAAGTATAGTATTACATAAGTGGAAATTATCCAAACATAAGCAATGATTAACT